>RJWM01009666.1:0-66974 GCA_004363535.1 Dasyprocta punctata | reverse complement strand
AATGCTTTTATAATCAAATATTGTGCCAAACTAGGTACTGGATCTCTCCTTTGGTTCTGGCTCTGTTCCTGACCTTTCATGTGGTCTCGGGCAGGTCACTCCTTGCGTTTCAATTCCATAGTTTGTTATTAAATAAGGAGGTGGTGCCGGCATTGGTGACCTTGGAGGTGCCCTGTCTGAACTTCTATTATTTAGTTGGAGTTTAAAGAATCCTGTGATGTTGCCATTATATTTACAGAGCTAATTCTGTTATTCAGAAAGAATTTTCTTAGGACAGAGCTATAGTTCAGTACAAAGACATCTTTAAAAACTCTGGTTCTATGTAGAGCTTTGCTGATAACTTAGAATTTGGGGTCACAAATGTACAATCTCCTCTCCTTCAAGGAGTTATGAGGCTTAGAAGACAGTAAGGAAAATAATTTTGTAAAATACCATATTCTTAGCATACCATAGACACTCTCAAAACTATTTGAAATGGAATCAGTTCAGAAAAATGTAAATACAGCAATTTTTCTTATTAAAAAAATAACTTTTATAATTAAAGCCAGTGTCTGCTTGTGAAAAGTCCCAGGGTTTTTGCTTGTTTCTTTGCTTGGTTATTGCTTTTACAGTACTGGGGATTGAATCTAGGGCCTTTGTACTGAGTTACACCCTTGGCCCTTTTTAAATATTTTTAATTATGAGTCAGGGTCTCACTAAGTCACTAAATTGCCCAGGCTGGGCTCAAGCTTGAGATCTTCCTGCCTCTGCCTCCCTGGGTGCTGAGATTACAGGTGTGCCTGCCACGCCTGGCTAAGCCTCAAGTTTCATGTGGTGAGATGCATCCTGCAGCCTCCGCTGTTCATGGTGGGAGGAAGCCGGGCTGCCCCACCCCCGACTTCCTGCTTCCCTCTGGGGATTCCCATCAGCCCTGCCACTTCTTCCTTTTGCTCTATGAGAAGGAACAGCAGGCATTTCCTTGTCACCTGTCTACGATGTTGCTTTGGCGAATTCTGACCAGGGCCTTTCCTTCCAGGCCTCTTATTCTTCACATTAGCTAAACTCCTGCAAGATGAAAAGTAGCAGCATGCCCCGCAGCCTGGGACCCTGGCTCAGCCTCGCTCCCATGGGTGCTGAGCTGCCCCGTGGGACATGGACTCAGATGGTGGCCAGCATCTGGGGAACCTTGTTCTGTGCCCAACCCAGAACCAGGAGAGCAAAAATACCACTGGTGGGCTTCTTTGTCTTTGTTGAGTTAAACCGACGATGTATCCACTGCAAAGCCCACATCAAGGGTGGAATACCCCTGGCCAGGGTTCTAGGGCTTCACAAGGGTGAGCTGTGGATACATTTTATATAAAGCACCGTGAGACTATTTCCCACTCTTCAGGCATACTTGATACAATATTATGATGAGGCCACTGCTCTGAGGTATCCCACAGGGTCATAAATGGACGAAGATGGATTGAGAAATAACATATGAGGCATTGGTGTTACACTGTGCGTTGTAATTAAGGCCTGGCTTCTCCCCAAGGCCCTGAGTTCATTCTTTTTTTTTTTTTTTGCGGCACTGGGGATTGAACTCATAACCTCGCGCCTGCCAGGCGCTTAAGCCACTCAGCCAAACTCCCAGCCCTGGTTTTTTGAGGCAGGGTCGCACTGTGTAGCTCAGGCCAGCCTTGAGCTCAGGTTGTAGCCCAAGCCAGCCTCGAACTCACAACGCTCCGCCTACCTCAGCCTCCCGAGTGCTGGGATTAAAGGCATGCGCCACCACGCCCTGCTGAGTTCATTCTTTTACAATCTCATCGGTGTGTTAGCACAGTGCGCATGCTCCAAACTGTGGGGTCTTCTGCCAGGACAGGAAAACAGTGCTTTGCACTGTAAATCAAAATGTCAAAGATAGCACCCCTGAGACTCATTCAGGGAGTTTTATAGGTGATATCCCTATGACTTCTGTCAAAACAATTGGGTTAATTTTGAACCCATTTTTTTTCTAGACTTTTAGAGTAACATTGAATATCCTAAAGGTGGAGCAGGGTTCTACACCTGCTCATGATGACCCAGGAAGGGACCAGCTCCCCCTAACAGTGTGTGTGTGTGCGTGCGTGTGTGCGTGCTGAGGATGAAAGATTACCTCCCCCTCAAACAGTTCAGTTGCTTTCTTCAAACCTCCAGAAAATGCAACCTCTGAAGCGAAAGTTAGAAAAGATTGGAACTCACAGTGGAAGGTGCTCCCTATTTCTCTCAGAACCCAAAATTCTGGACCCTCTGGGGGGTGGGCAAGTTCACCTCCCCCTCATAAATGATCTCTCCTCCCCCCTTGATGTAGTGTTTCTTGGTTCTGTTCTAAAGACTTTAGACAACCTCTTATCTCCTTTCCTCTCCTATAAGTTGGGGATAAAAATACCAGACTCCCAGACTTTTGAGCCTTCAGGGAGATGTGTATGATGTATTGCATGGGTAACAGTGCAAGGACAACTCACGATCTTTCCTAAGGAGACACAAACAGCATCGCTTCTGAGGTAGGTTGGTCAACTGGGTGCTGAGGTAGAAATTTGGGGGGCAATGCAAACAGACCTGAGTTCAAATCCCACCTCTGCCTCTGGCTGGTGGCTTTGAATGGCTGTTTCCCTTTCCTAAGCTCTGATTTCCAAACATGGTTGTTGTGAGAATAAAATCCAGTGACAGCAATTTCATCGCTGTGGAGAGCTTCGAGCAGGGATGTGTGTATTACATACTCAGCATGATGGCCAGCACGCGAGTAATGCTGTGTTGTTACTTCTTCCCTTGCCTCCTGCCCCCTCATCCTGCCGTCTGCTAGCTGACGCCTCAACCTCCCCTTTCCTTTGCCATCATGCTCTCAACTCTGCCTGCAAACGCCTTCCTTTCCCTCCATCCTAAAACCAAAGCAACTTTATTGCATGAAAAACACTACAAGTATTGTTGAGTCACCTTGATTTTTGGTAAAGACAACTGTGCACTATATAGTTAAGGTAATTACACAGTCAGTTATCAGGCCAATTATTCAATAATTAGGGTTCATTACAAGGACAGATTTATATTATCTTGATTGGTCCTACATTCAAGCAAGCATGAGCTGGGTGTTGCAAAATAACCTGGTGAAATATTGGAAGTCTGTGATGCCCTTTCTAAGGTAGCTTAGATCATGATCTTACACTGATTTTTTGAGACTCCTCTGTAGAAGAGGGAAGTTACACACCTTTAAAAATAACCGATGTTATCACTGAGTTTCCTCTACCTCCAGCTGCATGTCCCACAAAGCACAAGCCTGGTTTTTTAGCTGTTTGGTGGACAGGTTATGTATTTTTTGAAGCATGTCTCCTTAGCCCATTCCAACAATCAGATTTCAAAAACAGTGTTCATCTCCCCTTCTCCCAGCCCCTGCCAGCAATATGCCGGTCTCAGAACAGTGAGCAATGTTTTATCTGCCACCTGCCCCCAAAAGGAACACCCAGAGGTGTCGCAGGGATTCATCGACAGGCTAGTGGAGTGACAGTTTTTTGGCCTCCTGTTGATGGATGGGTGCACTTCGTCAGCACTTCAGGGTGGAGTGCAACTGATGTCTTGGGAAAGTCAACACTCCCCTGGCCTTGTGTACTGAGCGTGCAACCAGCATACCAGCCCTTATCGCCACCGGGATGTTATTGGCTCATAAGTGATACTGCACAGTACCAAGCTGCCGGGCATTTTTGTGATTTTTTTTTTTTTTTTTTTTTTTTAGTATATGAAAAAATCAGTCTTAATTTTTGAAAATAGCCTGAGATACTTCTGTAACTTGGGCTGCCTTGATTTTCTATCTGGTTTATGGAGGGGAGATTAATCACACCAGACTTTCCCAGGTGCGTATTGATGGCATAATGAGACCAGAGCTCCAGCAGTTACTTTGAGCTCTTCTGCTCTTGTCTTGGAAATTGCCTTCTGTGCAGACTGTCCCTCCCTTGGGTCCCCTGGCAGTGGGTCCTGGGGCTCTGGTTTACGGGGTGCCCGGTACCTTACCTGTTCCTGCAGGTGGCTTATATTTTCCTCGTACTGGGAATAATCTTTCTTGCTGCCGGAATCTCTCTCCTGATGCCACTGCAGAATGCGGCTCTCCAGCTTCTGGTTGGCCTCCTCTAGTGCACGCACCTTGTCCAGGTAGGAGGCCAGGCGGTCGTTGAGGTTCTGCATGGTCTCTTTCTCATTTCCACCTAGAAGGGGACCACCCCTTTGAGATGCCCAAGCCCCACCCGGGGGCAGACAGCTTGGCCTGGAGTAGGAGAGGGAGACTCGGACACCCCCAGCACCGCCGTGGACGCTGGGGGCCTGGGAGAAGCTCCCAGGCCAGCCCCGGCCACCTCCTGTCCCATGGAGGGAGGCCGAGTGGCTCTGGCTGAAGCTGCGGCTTGAGTTCATGGTCCCATCTGTGTTTGGGGCTGGGCTGGGCTCTGCTGTGCTCCCGGCAGTGGAGGACTGAGCTGTCCGGACTGCCCTGGTGGTTTTTATGCCTTTTGCTGTGGGAGTTCCCTGCCCTGACAACTGTACCAACAAGATCCTATCTATCATTGTGCAATGTGTGTTTCCTCTTGGTCAATCACGAAGTGCCCTGGGCCAGCACACATTGTTGTTGTTTAGAACCACATCAGTATGCCAGCCTGCTTCCTCCCTTTGGTGGTAACCTGGAGGTGGGTATTAGTCTCAGGTGTCCTTCTAATCTGCCCAAGGAATTTTTCCATTGTCTGTTTACTAGGAAAAGGTCAGATCAAAGCCCACAAAAAGGTTACTTGGCATGGTAGATGTTCTTTTTAAAAAGCAGACATTCGACACATATGGACCCAGACAAATGAGCCAGCTCTGCAGGGACGGGGAGAGAGAGAGACCCCAGAGAGTACAGCTGGGTCCCAGGAGAATCTCAGGCCCTGCAAGAAAACTACTTCGTGCTGAATAGCTGGTGCCTTTGTGTCGTTGTTGTTTGATGGAAAGTAATTTCAAAGGACTTACAATTCAGAACAGGCCCTCAATTAGGGCTGTAATTAATGAATGAATGGCCGAGCCTTCCGCTTGCCCGGCCACCTTTCATCCCAGCACACTTCAAAACCAAACAGCCCGGCCTGTGCCCAGACTCCTGTGGGCTCAAGGAGGAAGGCAGGGCTACTCCCTGCCCCGCAGCCCCATCCCAGGCTGAGACCCAGGGTAGCTGGCTTCTGTGTGCTGCGATCCATGGGAAGAGGGGCCAGCAGGGACCAGGAACCATGCCATGGGCTGTCACACTTCATCCACTGGGAAGAAGGTTAGCAACGAATGAAGACCGGTGCTGGTGACTTACCCATGACTGGATTTAAAGGGAACTTGGAACAAAAGGTCAGAGTCAGAAGGGATTTTTAACATTCCTGGTTTGACAAAACTAATGTTACTGATGAGGGGAACAGCTGGAGTGGCATCTGGAGGGGACGAGTGAGCGGTGAGTGAGTTAGCGGTGAAGCCCCTTGAAGAGTCTTCTGCCACTCAGCCCTGTCACCGGTGAGTTGGATCATGACTGTTGTCCCACCCGACACTTCTCTTTCATGTCAAGGGTGGGGCTTCCCAGTTTGCATAGCCCCGTGCTAGTCTTTATGCAACCCTCGCCATAACTCTTGTCATAGCCGGCCAAGGGTCAGTGACCCTGCTTTGCAGATAAGCGTTCAGGGACTCATAGAGGTGAATGATTCAGAGCTGGTTCGCACGTACAATGTCACTGAGTGAATTTATCACTGTCATTGTCTCAGTCTGTGCTGTCCTCTCAGCCGGGAAAGTCACCGACGCCTGCTTTCCCTGCAGTGCGAGGGTTCCCTCCTCCCTCTCCTCCTCCTCCTCCTTCTTCTTCTTTTTTGTCTTTTTCAGACAGGGTCTCGTTATGCAGTTCAGGCTGGTCTTGAGTTCACTTTGTAGCCCAGGCTGGTCTCGAACTTACAAACAATTCTCCTGCCTCAGCCTCCCGAGTGCTGGGATTACAGGAGTGCGCCACCATGCCTGCCGAGGATTCTCTTCTTTAATTATCATTTTCTGAGTTCTGCATGAGTTGAGCGCTCCTTTGAGGAGGAACCTGCCCTGCCTGGACCCTCCAGTGGAACAGACTTCTTGGCATCCCTGCCCCATTGAACAAGTGGGAGCCCCAGGTCCTGCGCCCCCCACATTGTGAACCCCATTTGTCACAAGCTTCTGCGATGGCAGCCTAGAAGTAGGGATCACATCTTTCACCGTCCAAGCCCCAGAGTCTGGCTTCCTGTAACCATTTTATTCAGGTGAAGTTAAGTCAGTAATGAAGTACTTAGAGTCCAGATTTTAACCCTGTTGCCATCACCTCTACCCCTGTTCAGAATGTGACTTACAGAACCAGGAAGCAGGAAAAAAACCTCTCTCAGGAGTGGATGAGTCATCAGCTACAAAGGCTGACCTGTTTCCAATTGCAAATGAAATGGAAAAAGAGGAGCAGCACCTGACTTTGCTGTTAGTGTTGGACGGGTTGTGGTTCGGGGAGGGCTGTCAGGCCTCCTCCTTGAGCCCTCTACCAAGGGTGGATGGGGACAACTTGCCTCTGTGTCCTCTGGATTTCTCGGTGGCCACCAGATGGCCAGTCTGATGGGCCGTGCTGCTGAGTTGTCAGCCGCAGTGCCCCTACTTCAACCAAGAGGCGTCAGGAGGGTTCTGGGCCCATGATTGGCACTCCCAGGCTCCCCAAACCCCAATAAGCTGTGATTAACACAGCTAGCCTCCCTGAAGATTCCTCAGTTTCAGCTCCATTGTTTTTCTCAAAGATGCGGCAGCTGTCAGTCAGACAGCTCTTGTCCGCAGTCTCCTCATGGGGAGATACCTGTTCTGCTTGAATATGAATGGAGCAGAGGAGATGAACTTGAACCAATCAGGAGGCTCTAATCAGAAGGCATAAGTTTAGACCATTTCGGACCAATCAGCAGACTTCACCTCGGCCCAATCAGTGGGCTTGAATTTGGACCAACCACTGGCCTACAGCTGCTACTGTATTTCCCTAAAAATAAGACTGGGTCTTATATTTATTAATTTTTGCTCCAAAAGATAACTAGATCTTATTTTCAAGGGAAGTCTTATTTTTTTTTTCATGTACAATAAGTTAGCTTTACTCACATACAGCAACCTATATTTATCCATTTATTCATGTCCAAAAACATATTTGTTCAAAGAGTCGTGTCATGTTCTTCTGGAACATCATCATAACTCTCCAAACCCTGAATTCTGGCCTGAATTCCTTGCAACTCCATTTCCTGTAGAGCCATTGGTCCCAACTTTTCATATCCAGCAATAGAACTCTCCTTACACAAGCCTTTCTTGTCCACGTAGTCTGGCCATAGTGCACTGGCACCACAGCTGTCAGTGATTTTACCCTATGAATTCCTCACCCCAGTCATAACCTCTTATAGGCTGGGCTTCCCCAAGTTTCCACCAAATTGAGTGGTAATGGAAGACTTACAAGACAGGAGTGGCCACAGAAATGATGACAGTTAAGAAGGATGGTCCATACAAAAGTGACACTAAGTTGCAGCACCAAAATTCAGAAAACGTTTCTTTGTTTCACACAAGCACATTAAGTACCTCTGTTACAACACACAGTATCAAATTAGGAAGATTCACATTAGACACAACCATATCCATTCATTAGCAAGTACACATGTCAATGGTGTGTTGTGTCTGGACTCTTAATTGGTCATTTGGCAGGAAGTCTCCAGTTCACCTGTTTACATAGGTGTTTACCTGTCGTCCGAAACCATCCACTTGAGTGCTTACAAATATTTAATTAGAATTTATATTGTCATTTATTTTAAGTATTAATGCCAATATTACTGTTTATATTTAACTGTCTACTGATGTTATTTTATAATTCATTACCTCCATTGTGTATTGTAGTGAACGTACTAAATGTCTCCAACCAGCTGATGATCTTACCTGGGGCTTATTTTCAGAGTGGGGCTTATTATGAGCATCCTGAAAAATCATGCTAGGGCTTATTTTCCAATTAGTCTTATTTTGGGGTAAAATGGGGGTAAATAAGCAGCACTCCCCTTCCACTTTTCTGGTTGTCCTAGCAGGGCTTCCTTTGGTGTATTGATCCCCCATCCTGTAGTACAGTTCTTGTTGAAATAAAGCCTCACTCTAGTGGGCCTGCACATCTGCTCATGATTTGTTTCTCAGGTATCATGTACTTAGAAGGTCCTGCAAATCTACTCAGGGTTCAAGAGCAGCAAGTGGAAGAGTCAACCGATGGCTCCAGCACAAGATGGCATCAAAGGGCAGTGACCGAGAGTGACAGAGACCAGCAACTGCCAGGGTCCTCAGGCAGTGCTCAGCATTCACTGGTGTCAGCCAGTGGCACTGAGGCTATTACTAGTATAGTTTCACTTTGCCGATTATGACTTCCATCTCAATTGAGCAAAAGAACCCCCTAATCGGCAATGAAATCATCAGAGAAGGCATGCTCCTCCTGACCCTGCCACAAACCTCAGCGAGGGACATCCTCTGGGTTTTCCTCATCTCCCTGTGCACGTTGGAAAATTTAGCCACAACTAAAGGAAGCCTGGGAGTGCTTATGAGGAGCGCCTGTGGCGAGGGAGACAGGAGGGAGAGCTGGGGTTGAGACTGAGGCTGGGTGTGAGGCATGAAGGGATGGGACCAGGCAGCACCTTTGAGGGTTGATTAGGTCTTAAGGGCTGTGGCCACGTTAATGCATTAACCCATGAATTCATGGGTTAATGGGTTAGTGGGTTATCTTGAGAGTGGGTCTGTCATAAAAACCAGTCTGGCTCTGTTTGTTGTACGTGACCCCCAGGTAGGACATCCTGAACTGCTGCAGGGCCCTGCTGAGTCCCCGCCCACCTGAAGGCCCTTACCAAATGCCATCCTTTGACCTTGAACTTTGCAGCCTCCAGAGCTATTAGGAATATATACTTTTTCCTTCTGTTCCCGCAACGGAGGACAGATTGGGGATGCATAATAAAACTTAAGCAGAGGAGGGTTTTTGGATGCGTGGAAGTAAGCATTGTTCTGATGGACACACATGACTCCTGGTCACTGGTTTGGACTCGAGGTTTCTGTTCATATAGACCTAGGCTTATGCAGGAGGAGAAGTCACCCCGGTATGTTTGAGGGCCACGTACTGTCTCTGAATTTTCTCAGTAAAATCTACAATGGGACTGGTCATTTTTCTGCTAATTTTAGGTGTGTTGGAGGGGAAATGACTTATTAGTTCCATAAGTTTGGCCCAAGTCTCATTTTATGTCAGTGGGTGGGAGTTAACCTGGGGCAAATAGTTTCTTGGATTACAGAGCAGGACCAGGATGGGAAACAATTGTCAGTGATGTTTGAGAGGAGAAACAATCACTTCAAGTACCATCACACAATCATTTTTTCTTTTAACTTCTTGTGTGTGGGATTTCATCGGATTTTAAAAAAAAAGTGATGATAAAAGGGACACTTTCTTATAAAAATTCAATTAATATATGGAAATACAAGAGAAAAAAGAGATTTTAAAAGAAACACCCTAATTTTACTATGCAGATGTAATCTTCGATAAAATTTAGTGAACATGGTTTCAGATACTTCTATGTGTGTACACTGGAAGATATACAGGTGGCTAGAAGAATTTTAAACAGATGGGCTTGTGTAATTTATTTTATTTTAGAAAGAATTAAGTTATTTAAAAATGTAATTGACAAATGAGAAACTAAAATGAATTCACTTTACATATTTTCTAAAGGATTGTAAAACATTTATCACAGCCTTTTTACATTTCACGTTTTAAGGAGAGTGAAATGGCCTGTAACTGCCAGCATTTGTGGAATCACAGGACGGGAGAGAACGCCAAGATGAAGTCATCTGCTAAAGATTTCTGCTCCTAGGTATCTCACCAGCAAACTGCTGAGCTTATTTTAAAACTGTGTTTAAAGAACTCAACGGGTAAACCCTTCCACTGCTTTCTCAGCAGATGCCCAACATTTAATCATTCTTTTGTTCCATGAGTATTTCATCAGCAGTATGGTTTTAAGAATTTCAAATTTCTTCTTATTTCTGGGCAGTTCAAGTTGTTCAGAATCAGAACTCTGAGTCTTCGCATGACTTTCCACCCAAAAGATAAATGGTTTTCACATTCAGTTCATGGCTCTGATGAACTGAGATGCTGTCGCGGGAGGGGTGGGTACTTCCTAGGAGTCAGCGAGGGAAGAGGGGTGGCCTGCTATGGCCTGGGGGTCAGCAGGTCCCTGGTGACAGCTGTCATCACCTGGAGTGCATTCTGTTTGTGCCGTTTAAAGAAAATCATCCCACCATTGAAGCAGGCTTCTTCTTCTTTGGACAGAAGAACAGCCAACATGGTCCCTGGAAACATTTTCACTCAGTGGTCATCGGCAGAATCACCATGTCATTGTCCTATGATTTGGGGGGGTTTATAAAAAGACAGAGCCTTTATAAAAATAAAACTGTCTGCAATTTGGATCAGACATTTTCTTAGTGCCTTACTTTCTTGAGTTATAGCCAGCTAAAAAGGAAAGAACAATTTTTTCATATTTGTAATTATTGAGAAAAACGAGGGTAGTAGATAGAAGAAACTTAAATATTCCATGTAGTATTTTGGACTAGAAAGAAAAGGAAGGTCAACTTTAAATTTGTTTTCAAAGAGGATCAGTACAGAGTGATGGAAATAAAAGAAGAAAATAATTTTAAAAAGAAGAACGTACTCTCAAGTGACAGCTAACAAGACAATTGTGGTAGGAATCCCTCTTAACTTGACTTTGGAATGAGAGAAGGAAATAGAAAAGGACATATCTTGGTTACATTTCTCTCATTGCTGAGACAAAATACCTGACACCCCGAATTTAGGAAGGAAAGGTTTATTTAGCTCACAGTCTGTAGAGATTTCAGTCTATAATCAGCTGACTCCAAGGCAGGGTGGCATGGCCCAGGGGTAATAGTTCAAGGTGGCACAAGACAGCAAAAGCAGCCAGACCAAAAAGGAGGGGAGAGCATGCCTCTTTCCCTCCCTTATATTGGAAGCAGGGTACCCACCCCCACCCCCCACCAGGGCAGGTGTAGCACTCACAAAATCTCTGTGCCCTCCTCTTGCACAGGCTCAGGATGTTTACAAAGTGAGAACCCTGGCCCCCTGCTGAGTTGCTTCATGAACTTATAAACTTCTCAAATTGATACAATGTTATCAACCATTACAGGATGCAGAAGTGAACAGAAGCTAAGAGTTAGAGAACTGGAACAGGCAAAGATATGAAGAAGAAAGGAAAAACACAGATCTCACTCCTGAAGGGCCTGTATCTACAGAATCTAGGTCAGTAAAAATTCATCCAGGGCTCAGTCTGCGTTAGCATAGTTCCAGGTGACCCAGATACACTTGCAGAAATAGGAGACCTGTTTGTTGCCCCCAAGCGGACCCACTGCTGGTTATCCAGCTGTTCATGGTGAGAAGGGTTGGAGACCAAGCCCTGGCGGACACATCTTTAATTATTCGTTATCGCCAGCTCGCAGCAGACTCCCTATAAATGCTTGTGAAACTTGGTCTGGGGTGGAATATAAAGTGGAAGTGGGTTGTGTAGGACACACTTCGCAAGAGCCGTGAGAAGTAAGGCAGCTGACTGTGGGGAGGACAGATAAAAGGCGCTCTCCGGAGGAGCCGCGGTAGAAGGCCAAACCCGGTATTGATGGGACTTGCATAGTTGGTGCTGTCTACACAGCCAGAAAGGAAAGATGAAAGTGAATCCTGCAGCATCTCTCAAATCCTGGACTTGGCTAATTATCGTCCAGTGTTAGTTTCAAAACCATGCTCTCCTGACCCCTGTTTTTCTCACAAGCTAGTAGATAGATTTCATTAAGTTCTGTGTTGGTTTTTACAGCAAGAATACTTTACAGGGAATGTTATATACTTCTTTTTGCTTCTGCTCTAACAAAATGCCTTAATATCAGCTTTATGTGACCTTGGACACTCTACTCTTTTAGTGTTCTCTATTGGGAAATTTTCCCAGTTGAACAAAATCAATACAGTGTTTTAGGTTAAACCGAGATCTTAATTTGAGATTCAATAAACAGAGTCTGCCAAAAAATGCATGCACACTTGAAGAAAATAAAAACTGGTATGATGTTTTTTCAATAGATGGTGTTACCCTCAAATGGAGGACCCTAGAGGATGTCGTATAGCACAGAAAACCCACTACACTGCCGGCCCTTGGAGAGGAAATTGAAAATGCATGTGCAGCAATCTCCACAGCCGTGAGACCCAGGCAGCAGCTCACCACACTAATAAATGTCTGGATGTTAACGGCTGCCACTTTGAGCTCCTCTTGTCATTGTAGAGGTCAAAGTTTACTTGTATTAATTTCATGATGTCTCAATAAATTTAGTATTAAAATATTTATACAAGCTTTTCTTTTCTTGAAGTGTGCATTTTTCTCATAAGATAGTGAGTTTTTTGGTGGAGTCTCTTTCTCTCTCTCTCTCTCTGTATGTCTCTCTCTCTCTCTCTCTCTCTCTCTATATATATATATATATATATATATATGTATTCAAGAAAATTGCATGCAAAACTTTCTTTTCCTGAGAAAGAGGCTATTTCTTTTAACTTTTTAAAGCAGCATATGCATTGAATGAGTTAGGATCTAACAATGTAAAACTTTGAAGTTTCTTCCTCTCTGTTGGCCTTTAGTTACCAGTAAAACATTTAGGATTTTCATTTTTTATAAGAATATAATATTTGGCTTTGAAATGAGAGGCAGTTATCATGCTTCATACCCTTTCATTTTAAAGGCAAAAGAAACAGAAACTAAGGCCACAAGCAGGATCCCAGTTCCTAGCAGAGCCGGGATATTTGCATTGTATTGCAGTTGAGCTCTGTCTCCTGCTTTTTTAAAAGCCAGAGCCATAATGCTTGAAGTTTATAAAATTTTTGAAGTTGTGGGGTGTTGATTCAAGCACATGCTTATTCATAACTGTCCTACTATGCTTTGAACATCCCTAGGGTTTTTCCTCCCCTCTGAGTATGTATTTTGTCTCTTAATTCAGGGTTGGCTAAAGTTTATAACCAGCAATAATTTGAATTATAGTATTCTCCTTTATTTCACTTAATTATTAACTTTGCTGAGAGAGTCTGGCTAATAGGACATAATTCCTATTTCTAAGAATTCTTTAGCTTTTGGATCTGAGAATTTGCTTCTGTTTTGCTTTTTTTTGTTGTTGTTTTTTCCAGTTTAGGATTTTGCCTAATAATCAGTTGTATAAGGGCCACTCTGGGGTGCTTCATAGCAATGAACGGGTCTTTACTCATGTGTCAGTCAAATTCACAACGGCCGAGTTGCGAGGAGACACAGCAGTTTAGCACCGTCACGGGGAGGGTCTCCTTCCTGCTGAAGGGTTGTCAGGGTCTTTTCGCTGAGTGACGATGAAGCCATCATCATTTGAGTGATGGATCTGTCACTAAATCCCCGGGTCGAGTGAAGCCTGCTAGGAAGGATGGGAGGCCCACAGTCACCTGCACAAGGGGTGGCCTTGTCTTCCTTGTCTCTTCCTGCAGCCGCCTCCCCAGGGACGAGGGACCCTTGAGCGAAGGCACGCCACGCTGAGCTGAATGCTTCTTTGAAAGGAGTCCCAAATCCCTCTGCCTCAAGCCTGTTTTTAGAAAGACCCTGAAGTCCTTTCGTGTCCTTTGGCCCGCCAGCAAGTTGTGATTTTGTTCATTTGAGGTGACAGAAGAAAAACAGGTCTCCACCATTAGGTGGGGAGTGCTATTATGAGGCCGAGATGATTTCACTCTTCTTTTCTTCTCCTTGTCATCTCAACCCAACAAACATGACAGCTAATCAAACAAATCCCATATACAAAGGCTCTTGGCATTACTAATCCCGGAATGAACTCGCAGGTTAGCTTCGGTGCTCACTGGGCGTCCCTTTCTCTTTCTTTTGTCCCATTAAGGCCATTTTAAGTAACTGGCGTGTTGTTTGCTGAAGCGTTAGCTCATGTAGTTTGCTGGAGTCTTGTCCTTACAGGGGCTGGCTTCAGCCAGTGGTTCATGTTGCGGCAGGGACCGGTGTGCGTGGCCGGATGTGGCAGGCTCCTGACTCCCCTCCCAGCATTCTTCCTCCTTCGACAACTGGTACTTGAAATTCAACCATTTACCTGTTTGGCTCTTATTCAGTAAACCTCAATACATTGCTTCCACTGTCATTCATGTATTTCACAAGGATTTATTGGGTATCTCTTCTGAGGAGTTGGAGTAGACAGCAAGGAGGACAGCAGTATAAGAAGAAGCCAGCGATACACAGAGAAGCTGGATCATTCTAGGATTTCCCAGCCCTACTGTATATTTTGATCATGGTTGTATGCTTCATGGAAAATTCCAGAAAGGCTTTGAGCAGGAGTACTGATCTGTCATGATATTGATCAGTCAAAAATATAATCCTGGATGCCTTGTGGAAAACAATTAGAGTTAGTGTAAGTATTTGGGGACCACTGGGGGCTACTGTAACTGTCCAGAAGAGAGATGACACTGGTTTGCTTATTATTTTTGGAAGAGGAATTATGTAGTGAAATATTCATGCATATTAGAGTAGTAAGCGTAGACTAATAGGCATTATGTACTTTTCTGCCATGAAAAAGAGGATGTCATAATAAAACTCAATTAATGACTGATTTGCATGGCACCCAGAGTGTGTATATGTGCTGTTGTCTCTCTGTCAGGATAGTGTGAGAAACACAGTGTTCACAATGCTGTCTGAAGCTACTTTTGATACACTTCCTACTCTGTATGCTTTTAGATGGGAAGTCACATGCTGTTGAAGTTCTAGGTTTAATTTTGTCCAACGTCCTCATCTTGTTTTATGGATCTATATCTGGCATCACAAGCTTTAAAAAAAATAGATAACAAATGTTAAAGCAGTAAAGGCCTTGACCAAGATTGTCCCATTAGTCAGTGGCAGAAGGGTTGTGGACCTTGTCCCCATTAACCACGGTCTTCATATTTCATCCATGTATTTGTGGAGGTGTCATGTTTATTTAGGGTGTTTTCACATATTTGCTTTCAGGTGTCTCTCTCCTCTTTTTGAGAATGCTGTTCTTATGATCTATTTTTCTATTTATAAATTATTAACCATGACTTGTCTTTTAGCTTGAGATACAGGCTTATTCTTTCCCTTTCTCTCTTCTTTTGGCTAGTGTCTGAGCTCCTTTTCTCTTGTTGCTGAGACTAAATACTCAACACCCAAATTTAAGGAAGAAAGGTTTATTTAGCTCACACTTTGTAGATGTTTCAATCCATAATTGAGTGGCTCTGAGGCAGGGTGGCACATGGCAAAGGGGCAACTGTTTATGGCAACCTGGGCAGTGGAAGATAGCAAAACCAGCAAGAGCAAAAAAAGGGATGAAACAAGACTCTTTCTTTTATCTTATCCAGACTGCTGGAATTAGGGCAGTGCCAATCCAATCAGTGGATTGATCCAGCAATCACTCACCCTTAATCCCAGCATTGCACTATGAATCAATCACAAAAGTCTAGAGTCAGCTGTCTCCAAAAAAGGCCGATCTGAAATTACATGATACCTTGGTGGGGGTGGGAGTGGGACATCCAGACCCAAACCATAACAGATAGGAATAATTGTGTCTTAGTCACTATCTCATCATTGAGACAAACAACCTGACACCCACAATTTAAAGGAGAGGAGGTTTATTTTGGCTCACAGATCTAGAGGATTCATTCCATGATCAGCTGGCTGAAAGGCAGGGAGGAAATGGTGGAAGGGTCTGGTGGAGGGAAGTTGCTCACCTCATAGTGACCAGGAAGGAAAGAGAAGAGAGGATCCAGGAGGGAGATGAACTGCTCTAGGTCACACTCACAGCGATCATCTCCTCCCCACCAAGCCCCGTATCTTAATGGCATATTTGGCTCTGAACTCATCTGTGGGTTATTTGTGGATGAGTGTAGCGCTCCATGATCCAATCACCTTAAAAACCCCCATCTCTGAACACAGGAAGCTTTTGGGGGACATCCTATATCTAAACCACAACAACTTCTTTTTTAGATCTCTGTTCTTCTAGTTTCAAAGAGTTTTTATTTTAACCTTTTAAAAAATGACCTTTGTCAGCACCTCCCCCACCCCGGAGACCTCTGCAGCTTGCAGATCATTGATGGCAGCACCTCCCTCTCCACACCCATGTCTTCAACAGCCCAGGGACCATCAGCATTCTGTCCACCACCTGCAGAACCCTGGTGGGCTGGTGGAAGCCTCAGCAACTCTTCACTCACACAGAGGACCTCAGTAGGCCTGCGACTGTGTGGTGAGTTTCTTCCTCAAGTAGAGGACATCAGTGGGTCATCAGGAGCAGTAACAAGCCCTCCCCTTCAGCTGTAGGACTTTGGAAGCCTGGCAAGATTGTGGGCGAGTCCTTCCTCCACACGGAGAACACTGAGTGGGTTGAGGAGAGGGCTAACAAGGCCTCTCCCAATGTGGAGGAACTTGAAAGGGCCTAGGAGACCCCCAGTGACACAGTAGGGTCCCAGCTGAGGCATACAATATAGCCAGGTAAATCTGGCAGTGTGAAACAGCCTAAGACCACATTAACAATAGAAGCTAAGGAATGGCTTACATCAATACTCCTAGGCTAGTCAGCCTAGGGAGAATATAAGACTCACCCAAAAGGACTTGCAGGAGGAATCCAGGTGAGTAGCCCCTCCACTTCACTGAGGGACTCAGAAATTAGACAAAAATCACCCATGCAGGAGGACCCTAAGACACGCACAACAGTCACTAGAGACTAGTGTGATTGAAAGACCTAAATATTAACCCAAGAGATGAAAATGACAAGATGGAAAAGCAAAGTGCAATCTCAAATGTCCAGTCCATCAGGAACAAGTATAGGGGACATTGAAATAGAGTTCATTGAAAGTCACACACCTGAAATTTCTGAAAAGATAGCAAATGAAATAAAGAAACAAATCCATGAAACTATAGAGGAAATCAGATTAGAAATAATCTCTCAGGTAAAGAAAGAAATGACAACCTTAGTAAAGGAACTGCTTGGCATAGCTAGAGAAGACACAGACAAAAAAGTACAGGAGCATGGGAAAATGATGGAACCCATGAATGAGCAACTTAGGAAGCAAACAGAATGCATGAAAAAAATTCAAGGAGATATCCAGGAAATACAAAACTCCACTGAAAGCTGGCAAAACTGTTTAAATGAAGCTGAAGATAGACTTTCAGACCTTGAAGACAGGATCTCAGCTAGTGATCATGAAACGAAAGAACTTGCAAGAATAACATGAGAGCATGAAATAACAATTCAACAGGTTCAAGATGATGCAAAGAGAACTAATATAAGACTGATAGGCATCAACGAAAATGCAGGAGTCAGTGCAACTGATTTAAAAAAACTATTTGCAGAAGTAATGGTGGAATATTTCCTAAACATGGGAAAAGAATCAGGTATGCAGATAAATGAGGCATATAGAACACCAAACAGTCATAACCAAAATAAATCTACACCCAGACATATAATAATTAAGATCCAGACATACAGCATAAAAACAGAATACTAAAAGCTGTTAGAGAAAAGGCACAACTCACCTATCAAGGAAAGCACATTACAATCATGGCAGACTTTTCAGCACAAACCCTCAAGTTAAGATGAGCTTGGAGTGAAGTATTTCAAGCTGTGAAAGAAAATAACTTTCAACCCAGATTGATGTACCCTGAAAAACTTTCTTTCAAAATTGAGGGAGAAATAAGATACTTCCATGACAAAGGGAAACTGAAGAAATTCATGTCTACCAAGTCAACCCTAGAAAGAATACTGAAAGACATAATAGAAAGAGACAAAAATGACTATAATTCCCAGAACAACAACAGAAAAAAAAAAATGACCAGGCAGGGTAAACAATTAAATGAGGGTGAAAATCAGGAAACCAACAACAAGAAAATAACATGACAAAGTTAAGCTAGTACATATCAGTTACATCCATCAATGTAAACGGCCTCAATTCACCAATTAAAAGAAATAGGCTAATAGAATGGATCAAGAAACAGGATCCAGCAATATGCTGCATACAAGAAGCACATCTGACTCAAAAGTAAACTCATAGTCTAAAAGTCAAAGGATGGAAAACAATATTCCATGTGACAGGAACCCAGAAAAAAGTGGGCATAGCTATTCTGCTTGTAGACAGTGTAAACTTCAAACCAAAAATGATCGAAAGAGATAAAGAAGGTCATTACATACTTGTTAGGGGGAAAATTCAAGGGGAAGAACTAACAATCATAAATATATATGCACCAAATACAGGAACACCCAACTATATAACACAAATGCTAATGAACATGAAAAACCAAATATACAATAACACAGTAATAACAGGGGACCTTAGTACTCCACTGTCACACAGAGATAGATCAACTAGACAAAAAGTTGGCAAAGAAATAACAGAACTGAATCAAATCTGTGAAAAAATGGACTTAGTAGATGTTTACAGTGTTCCACCCAACAATATCAGAGCGTACACTTTTACAGTGTTTCACCCAACAACATCAGAATACACATTTTTCTGCACATGGGATGTTCTCTAAAATATAACATATATCAACCCATAGAACATGTTTAAGTAAATGCAAAGGGATTGAAATTATCCCATGCATATTATCTATTATCTGATCACAGTGCACTGAAACTGGAAATTAATGGTAAAAGAAATTGCAAAACCTACATAAACACATGGAAATTAAGCAACAATCTCTTGAATAACAAATGGGTTACAGATGAAGTTAAAGAAGAAATTATACAATACCTAAAATTCAATGAAAATGCAGATACAACATATCGAAACTTGTGGGACACAATAAAAGTGGTCCTAAGAGGAAAGTATGTAGCAATAAATTGCCATATCAAGAAAACAGAATGAGCACAAATAAACAACCTAATGCTACACCTCAAGCTTCTAGAAAAAGAAGAGCAAGTCAAACCCAAAGCTCATAGAAGAGAGCAAATTATAAAGATCAGAGCAGAAATTAATGCAATTGAGACTAAGAAAACAATACAAAGAATTAATGAATCAAAGAACTGGTTCTTTGAGAGAATAAACAAAATTGATAAACCTCTAGCCAAAGTTATCAAGAAGAAGAAAAACTCAAATTCATGCAGTAAGGAATAAGAAGGGGGAAACTACTACAGATCCCATGGAAATTCAAAAGATCATGAACACCTACTTTGAAAATCTTTGCTCACATAGGGTGTGTATCAGTTAGGATTTACTAGAGAAACAGATATAACACCAAATATACAACTGTATAAGAAATAACAAGATTGGCTTACGAAGGTCAGCTACAAAATTGAATAAGGGAGCATGCAGAGGGTGTCTGCAAGCTGGAGGGGGAAGGCTACAGCCCAGGGACTGGAGCTTACTGCAGTGTCCTATGCAAGTCCGTATCAGGAGTCCGATGGGTCTATGATGGAACACTGAAGAATATACGACGGAAGGCTGAAGAGTCTACGACAAAGGCTGGGGAGTCTACGACGAAGCTGAACAGTCTATGCCAGAAGCCAGGCGATAACGTCCAAGCTGAAGGCGAAGACCAGAGCTCCTCCGAAGAAGCAGCAATCAGTCACGCCTCATTCACCTTTTATACTATGCAGGCTGCTCCCCTGGGGTGCAGGTAGCACTCACACCATCTGCCTGCCTTCCCCTTGCACAGACTGAGGATATTTACAAAGTAGGAACCCTGGCTCCCTGCTGAGTCTCTCAGTTAAACTTCTAAACTTCTCAAGTTGACACAATGAACAGGTAACTGCTTGTGCTCTACACCCCAAGGATGTAGAGCTGCTGAGTTACTTAATTAAGCTTCTAGACTTCTCAAGTTGGCACAATGTATAAACCCTAACAGGGTGGAAAACACAGAGGAAATGGACAAATTCCTAGACACTATGAACTACCAAAGCTGAGTCAAGAAGATATAACAATTTTGAATAACCCAATATCAACTACTAAAATTGAAAACATTATCAAAAACTTGCCAACAAAGAAAAGTCCAGGTCCTGATAGATTCACAGATGAATTCTACAAGAAATTTAGAGAAGGTTTAATGCCAATACTATTCAAACTCTTCACTGAAATTGAAAAGGAATCAATCCTCCCTGACTCCTGGAGTCAAGTATTACTCTGATACCAAAACCAGAGAAAGTCCCAACCAAAAAGGAGAACTATAGGCCAATTTCCCTAATGAACATTGATGCAAAGATTCTCAATAAAATATTGGCAAATAGAATGCAGCAAATCATCAAGAGGATTATACATCATGACCAAGTGGGATTTATTCCAGGAATGCAGGGATGATTTAACATATGCAAATCAATAAATGTAATACACCACATCAATCATGCCAAAGACAACAATCACATGATCATCTGAATAGATGCAGAAAAAGCTTTTGAAAAAGTCCAACACTTGTTCATGATAAAAACCTTACAGAAACTTGGAATAGATAGTATCTACCTTAATCTGATAAAATCAATCTATGACAAACTAACAGTCAACGTTATACTAAATGGACAAAAGCTGAAAGCTTTGACTCTAAAATCAGGAACAAGACAAGGATGTCCACTATCACCACTCTTATTCAATAGAGTTCTGGAAACATTAGCTAGAGCAATCAGACAAGAGAGAGAAATAAAAGGAATAAGGATAGGAAAGAACAAGTTAAATTATCACTATTTGCAGATGACATGATACTCTACAGAGAAGACCCTAAAAACACCAGCAGAAGGCTACTAGAGTTAAAAAACAAATTCAACAGTGTAGCTGGATACAAAGTCAACACTCAAAAATCAATAGCATTCCTTTACACAAACAACAAACTCACTGAGAGAGAAATTATGGAAATACCACCTTTCACAGTAGCATCCAAAAAAATGAAAAACTTAGGAATCAAACTAACAAAGAATGTAAAAGACCTGTTTGCTGAAAACTATAGTACTCTAAAAAAGGAGATTGAAGAGGATGTTAGAAAATGGAAAGATATCCCTTGCTCTTGGTTAGGGAGAATGAACATTGTGAAAATGGCCATACTCCCAAAACTTTTATACAGATTTAATGCAATCCTAATTAAAATACCATTAACATACCTCACAGATTTAGAGAAAACATTCCTAAAATTCATTTGGAAACAGAAGAGACCTAGAATAGCAAAGGCAATTCTAGGCAACAAAAGCAAGGCAGGAGACATCTCAATCCCTGACTTGAAATTGTACTACAAAGCTACAGTGATAAAATCAGCATGGTACTGGCAAAAAAATAGACCTGAGGATCAATGGAACAGATTAGAAGATGTAAATACAACTACAAAGACACTCAGCCACCTTATATTTGACAAAGGGGCTAAACATTTTCACTGGGAGAAAGATAGCCTCTTTAATAAATGGTGCTGGAAAAATTGGCTTTCTACATGCCACAGAATGAAACTAGATTCATGTCTATCACCATACACTAAAGTCAAAATAGGTCAAATATCTAAACATTAAAATAGAAACACTAAATTTATTGGAAGACAAGATAGGTAAAAATCTTGAAGACATAGGGGTAGGCAAAGAGTTCATGAACTGCACAAGAAGTACTTCAAAGAATCAATAACTGGGATCTCATTTTATTAAAAAGTTTTGCACTTTAAAAGAAATCACCAATAAAGTGAACAGAAAGCCCACAGAATGGGAAAGAATTTTAGCTACCTGTCCCTCAGACAGAGGACTTATCTCCAGAACATATAAAGAATTGAAAAACATCAGGCCCCCCAAATTCAAAGACCCAATCCAAAAATGGGTATCTGAGATGAACACACACTTTTCAGATGAAGAAATACAATGGCAAATAAATACATGAAGAAATGCTCAACATCACTGGTCATTCAAGAAATGCAAATTAAAACAACATTTCATCTCACTCTGGAAAGAATGACTGCCATCAAGAAATCAACTGATAACAAATGTTGGCGGGGATGTGGGGAAAAAGGAACTCTTCTCCACTGTTGGTGGGAGTGTAGACTGGTGCAAACATCGTGGAAATCAGTACGGAGATTCCTCAAAAAACTAGGATTGGAAATTCCTTTCAATCCAGCTATTCCCCTTCTGGGTATTTTCTCAGAAAAATTGAAAGTGTCATGTCACAGTGATATATGTACACCCATATTTATAGCAGTACAATTTGTAATAGCTAAATCTTGGAAACAACCAAAATTCTCATCAGCTGCAGAATGGGTGAAAATGATGTGGTATTTTTATACAGTGGAATACTACTCAGCTATAAAAAAGATGATCTTGAGACTTTTATAGATAAATGCAGGCAACTTGAGACTATACTCATAAGTGAAGTAAATCAGACTCACATTTGTAAATATCATATTGTCTCTCTAGTGTAAAAAGTAAATAACAACAAAAAAAAAACCTGAAAGAGTAATAAGATTCAAAATGTACAATAGATATTGTGATAAGGAAAGGAAAAGAAAGTGCTCAAAGCTAAAGAACAGCTGGGATAGGGGAAAGGAGAAATGGAAGAAAGGAAAAGATTGTATGTTTGTAGATATACATATATAACTGTGTGTATGTATAAGTATGCAAAATAGAAAACTATACTACTAATTCTGTTAGTTCATCAGAAAGAATAGTTTATGTTGTCATTGTTTGATTGTCTGATCATTTTTTATGCATAGATCTTGTAACTTGGACTACTACTTCTAAGATAACAATATGTAATATATTGACTAGTATTGATATCTTACTGTTTTTTTGAAGTTCTGTATTACTTCTACCTTTTTATCTGTTTTACTTTTTTAAAATAAAAAAATGACCTTTGAGATGACTTTTCCCACAACTTGGTTGCCATGCCAATAGCTGGAAAGGACTAGAGCTTCAGGTTAAAATTCACACTGTGCTGTTAATTCACCTGGCAACATTAACCTCTCTGGTCTCAATGTTCGAATCATGAAAATCAGACCACGAGTAGCCTTCCCTGTAATGGGCAGGGTTGCTGTGGGGAGTGAAGGAGCTAGCCTACAGACGAGAACGATGCAGTCTATACATGCATATACATGAGCTGCATGACAGGTGTGCAGCACCCATGCATGAGTGTGGCGACCCAGAGGATGCTGTGTGCAGGGGTGGCTGAGGGTGATGACGATTGTGAGCACCTGCAGTCTGACCGGTAGTTATGACTCCACAGGTTTGGATGGAGAGGAAACCAAGGACATTGTCAGAAAGTCACAAGGGTTAGAGTAAAAATTCTAGGCTAAAAAGCATGTTCGTGTCTCCAGATGAATAATAAAGAAATATTAATTGCAGGACTTTGCATTTAATATGCGCAGTGCACAAAAAGATGAGGTCTATGCTGATGAAGATCCTCACTACCAGGCTTAGATTCTACTGTCTACTACCCCATCCTTCTGTGTTCAGTTTTCACAGCTGTGAACTGAGATTACACCTGACTGTGGTTAGTGGAAATTAAAGTAAATAATTACAGACAGCCCTTCCCGGTCCTTGTCTTGATCTGGGAAGTTTGTATTTGTAATCCCATGGAAAAGTTACAGGAATCTTAGTGAGTTAATTGCAACCTACCACTTCCAGTGCAACCATTGGTGAGAATAAAGACACTAAGACAAATTTATAGTTACAGAGAGTCAAGAGGGTCCAAAGTCCAGCCAAAATAATAGTTCATCAGAACAAAGGCCTTGACCCAAGGCCCAATCCACATATTATTAACTTGTGAAGAAGGGAGTGGCTTGAGGATGAGCGGCTGTGAGAAAGGTGGGAAGTACGTGAGTGCTGTGAGCTGGGCTAGGTGGGAGGCCTGAGATCAACTCTGCAATACGCAGACAGAAGGATATGCAGAAAGAGTAACCTGCACACCACGACTGAGGTAATATCTAATATTTTGGAGTCGGTGCTTCAGTTCTTTCTATGTACACTTTTCTGCCTTGGGAAGCCTCTTTTCTTGAGGTTCAATCTCAGTTGATAGCATGAATCAGTGACTCTCCATCCTGCCCAGCCCAACCATGTTTTTTTGGGAGTCATGGGGTGGGGAAACAGCCACTGTGGCCTCACTTCAAAGACGATGCATCCGCCACTCAGCCAGCCCTATTTACATGGCTCAGAGCCAACTGAAGGGATAAAGAAAATGGCCCAGCCAGCTCTGTGCCCATCAGTCCATGGAGACAGGGCCAGGTTTAGCCAAAGTGGAGATAATTGCTCTTGATTCAAAGAGAGTCGTCCAAACACAATCTATGCATTGCCCCCAGTAGTGCTCAATAGTACTGTTATTAAAATACACTGGGCTGTGTGAGAATGCTTTCTTTCAGTTGAGTGAAAAAGAATATTATGGAAGAACTAAAAGAGGAGAGCTTGAGGCCTCCAGACACAAATGATAAGGATATGGAAATGCTAATTATTCTGATTTAATGATTATATATTATGTATGGAAAGATCACAGCATACCTCATATATGCATACAATTATGTGTCAATGAAAATAAAAGTTAAAAAGGCACATATCTATGTTCTGGCTTTGGATACAGTGTATAAATCATTCCAGACATATAGAATTTATTTATTTATTTACTTTTTTTTGTGGTACCAGGGATCAAACTCACAACATCGCGTCTGCCAGACAGGCGCTTAAACTGCTGAGCCAAACTCCCAGCCCTATAGAATTTATTTTAATATCTTCAGTACCTTTGGAATTTTCATTTTTTCCCTGTATAATTCATATCCTAAATATAGTTCCCAGTTTCTTTATTTTGATATATTTTACTTTTACTCTGTTATCTATTTCAAGTTATTCGTATTTTGAGATGGGCCCTCTGGGAGATAACTTGAGCAGGTCCCCTTGAACGCAGAACAATTGCTGCAACTTTGATTATATCGAGACTTATTTCCTTATGTTGATATATACAGAACTGACTATGATATATCCTTCTCGCTTCAATTGGCCATAAGCATTGCAAATAAGGCTAGCCGAAGTACTGATATATAATCTCTAAAGCCATCCGACAATGTCCTGTTTCCTCCCATAGTGATCGTTGTAAAATATATAGGCACAGCGGGATGGCAGAGCCAATGAGCTCCAGGAATGTCGACTGGGGATGAGCCTCGAGAAGAGGCTATGAGTCCCCAGGGCATGAAGTTTACATATCAGAAACTGAAGCAGCAACCTCCTAAAACAATTCAGTTGCTATCTTGATTGGGTTGTGCAAATTGATCCCCCTGCATATCTTTATCTGCATTTTGCAGAGATACCTTTCTCACTACCTTGCTAGCCAGCTCAAGTTACTCACGTAGTTCCCGCCATCCTCACTGTCACTCATCCTCAAGCCACCCCCTTGTTTCACTAGTTAATAAATTCTGGGAGAGGCCTAGGATCAAGGCCTTTGTCCACATGTCCTCACGAGGATTGGACTCAGGACCCCTTGGCTGCCCTTAACCTTGAATATGTCTCGGAATCTTTACCCTCACCATGGGTTGCATTGGGGATGGTAGATTGGAATTAACTTGCCAGGATACCAATAACGTCTCAGTGGATTTATAAATATAACTTCTTGGATTGTGAGGAAAACTAGAGAAAGGATTTCAGTACTTGGATTACCGTACTCAATGTTTGGGATTAAAATAGGCCCCATGTGCGCTCTGCAGGAGTTACCAGAACAATCCGGGAACTTCGTTGTGTGAGGATAACTGGCCTTGGGAAGGTGGAGCAGAGGGAGCCAGAGTTAGGGTTCTTCCCAAGGCTCGTTATTTTCCTCCACATACAGTCTTCCCTTTCTTTTTCGGAATTACAGGAGAGGGCAGAGGGCAGTGGCTGGAGGGACAGAATCATACCCACTGCTGGTCCTCTCCCTTTCCCACTAAGATCATAAAAGGTCGTTTAGGGAATGGATTCTTACCAAGCATGTATTAGTTAACAATGGAAGCAGTCGTTTTTGTACAGCGCTTAAAAGTTCATTGTCTGAAATCCCTTGGTCCTGACTTTGAATCCTGGCTCTGATGCTACTCTTAGGACCCTGGTAAGTTATGAACCTCTTGTGTCTCAGGTTTCTCATCTGTGAAATAAGTAGTTGTGTAGAAAATGCACATACAGACCTTGGAACCCTTCAGCACATTGCATTACTCACTAAATACTAATTGTTGTTATTGTTGCTATAAAAAGGTGACCCCTAGGAGGACACAGAGAATGTTTACAACTTTAAACTAGGAGTTAAGGTACAGACTTAAACACAGACTACCTTACACTGCTGTGTCCCTTGAGGCTGGGAGCACAACAGGGAAACTAGATTGGCTGGTGATGTCCCCATGTGAATCATAGTTTAAGGCTGTAAACATTCTCTATTTTGGTCTTGGTGTTTTATGGAGGTAATGTATAGGATCTCTCTCTCTCTCTCTTTCTCTCTCAGTCCCTCCCTCTCTCTCTCTCTGCCCCCCACTTTTGTTTGTTTTATTATAAGGAGGGGTAGTAAGCTGAATAAAACCCCCAAGATGTCCTTACCCAATCTCTGGAGCCCGTGAATAAGCTATGTTATATGGCAAAAGGACAAAGGGGAATCAAGGCTGCATGTATCCTCAGCTGTCCGTGGGCCCAGTGCAATCCCAAATGCCCATAAGAGTCCAAGACCCAGGGGAAGAATCACTGATTGCTGGAGATGGGCGGTCGGGAGACAGAGGCAGAGTTCAGAGCAACGCCGTGGCTGACTTTGAGGGTGGATGGATGGAGGACGTTAGTGGCCCCATGAGCAGGTCCTAGCGACAGAAAAAGGCAGGGCCATGAATTCTTCCCTGGGCCCCCCAGGATGGGACTCAGCTCTGCAGACACCCTGACTTTGACCCCAAAATCCATGTTAAACTTCTGCAGATGAGCTGTGAGATAATATGGTCGCATTATTTTGAGTCACTGAGTTCATGGTAATTTGCTGAAGTCCCAGTAGGGAGTTTGTAGAGCAAGCATGTGTCGGGGGGCACAAAACAGGACTCCAGAGATGGGCTTTGGCTGAAGATTAAATTAAGATGTATAGGATATTTTCCCAGGTCAAGTTATAAAGTAGATTTTCAATACATGCATCAACTGAATCTTCATTAGTATTAGCAAAGCTAGTTACAGTGACTACATTTTCTAAACTATAAATAAACTACATTGTAAGCTTTTAAAAATTTGCAAATTCATTGATATACTAGACTTTAGAAAATGGCAGAATTTTATTCTTTTATTTTTATTTTACTTATTTTTGTCTTTTTATCTTTTGCTATGCAGTTCAGGCTAGCCTTGAACTCACTTTGTAGCCCAGGTTGGCCTCAAACCCATGCTGATCCTCCTGCCTCCGCCTCTTGAGTGCTGGGATTACAGGCATGCACCACCACACATTTGCAGAATTTTAAATCACATATATTTAAACGTTTCATTTTTTTCTTGAAAAAAAGCTGAAATCATATAGAATCCAAGGGCCAATACCAAGAGACCGTGGTGATATAATTAGGACAGAACCAAAGAGGTATCTTTTGGTTATAATCTGTTTGGTTGTAACCTCCTAATCTCCTCTTTTGTCTGGAGCTCCGTGTAAACACTAAACCATGGGTCTCTTCACTGTTAGTTGTTTGTGACACAGGCTTTCCACTGTTACTGTGAAGAGATGGTGCTGTAACTGGGTCACTGGTGGGAGCCCTGCAATCTAGAGAGGTTCCAGGCATTCTCTGTCGCTTGGGTAAGGTCCTCTCACTGAGTGGCCACAAGGACACCCCCATTTTGTTCTTTCTCCTTCTTATCTCATTTCTCCAGTGCTTCCCTTGAACTCTCAGAGAGCATTTTCTACCATCTGACCCTAGTTTATCTTCTCTCACCTCTGATTACTACTCCCAGCTCCCAACCCCTAGCAGACTTTCTTGAAAAGGACCCTGGGATAACTTAGGGCATCTCATCCTGTTATCCTGGGGGCTGATTAGTCATAGGATGGATCAAAACCTGAAAGCTCCCCCTGCAGTTTGGGAACTTGAGCATCTGTAGCTTTTGTCTAGACCTTGTGGCACCATGAATATAAATAGAATTAGACTTGAGGCCTAACCTTTCCTGATGCTGCTTCAGTGGGGACTGTTTGGATTTATATCTAGTGGAGCAGAGTTATACAGGGCCAGCATTTGAGCAATAAACTTCACGTGAATCCAGCAACCTGCCTGCTGCAGTGAGAGCGAGAGTGAGAGGAGGTAGATGTCGTTCAGTTCGGGCATCAGAGAGCTCCCATGCACAGTTCCAATGATCGATGTCTGTTCTCAGGGCTCTAGTTTTTATTAGTATATCAGAACCTGAGGGGGGTCCCAGGAGCCAACTCAAAGTAACCTAACTTCTAAGGGCCAGATGAATGATCCAGAATGCAAAATTATTAATTTAACATTGACTGGTGTTCCATTCTGGCACTACAGTTTCCATCTGGTAATCAGGACATCTTCTTTGTTGTAATTGAGAATTAGAGAAACAAAGGTGAAGCATGAAGATTTGCGCCCAAAAGAGGACAAGAAGAGAAACGTTGGGTCTATGTGACGAGGCTCGAACTGCTCTAACTTGCCTGCAGATTTGTCATTGTGCATGGCCTCCCTCCTTCCTGGATTGGGATACCTGTGCATTCAGGGCCCACTTTATTTAGAACTCCATGATTAACAATATTTCTTGAGCTCTTTATGCCTTTGGTGAGGCTACACATATTATCTAATCAAACTCGAGCAATCACATCAATGATTATGCATTTGAAGTATAGAAGATACGAATTTGTTCCAATTCTGATTTTATCATGTTTTAGCTGTGTTGGTTACTTTTCTCTCATTAGTGAGACAAAATACGCAACACCCAAAATTAAGAAAGGAGAAGTTTATTTAGCTCATAGTTTGTGGAGGTTTCAGTCTATATTCAGCTGACTCCAAGACAGGGGGGCATGTGGCACAGGAACAATAGTTCATAGCAGCATAAGACAGCAAAAGCAGCCGGAGCAAAAGGAGCAAAAGGGAGGAGGGCACAGAGAAGACTCTTTCTGTCCCTAGGGTGGGTGCAGCACTCACTCCTATAATCCCAGCATTGGACGATGAAGTAATCACAAATTCTAGAAGCTCATGCCCATGACTGCATGAGGCTTTGGGGGGACATCCAGACACAAATCTTAGCACTAACCATGTGACCCTGAGCAAGTTACTTTACTTCTGTGGTAAGCCTTTGTTCAGTTGTTGGAAACATGTGAATAATAGTAGCTTGGAGAGAACTGAGAGAATCATGCAAGGTAATTTGTTATGGTCTGGATGGAAAATGTCCGCTCAGAGTTGCATGTGTGTGGCAGGTGATTGGCTCACAGGGCACCATGTGCCCCAGCAGATTTGTCCATGGATGAGTTCAGTAATTTAATGTGCTCTTAGGAAGCCGGGCCTGGTTCCATGTGGGTCCCTGGGGGTTTCCGGTCTGACAGGAAGCACATATCCTTGTCTCCAACTCCTCTCTTCACGCCACTTCCTGGATGCCATGGCTCGAGCACCTTTTCCTCAGCCCAGCCCCTCTGCCATCCGTTCCTGCTTCGGGGCCAGCTGACCACAGACCAAAACTGTGAGCCAAAGTAAACCTCTCCCCCTGTGAGTTTCGGGTGTCAGCTTCTGTGTCTGAGCTGCGAGAAAGTGACTAAGACATAATTCATGTGAAGCATCCAGCCTAACATCCCAGGCCTGATGTCAAATCCACTAGGAATTAAATAGAAGGAGCTGCCCAGCTCGCTCTGCTTTTGGCGGCTTCTGTGCCTCTCTAACCATTTGGATTATGCGTTTGCTGCCCCACATTAACTCACAGGTTTGCAGAAGGCTTCTTGCTGCCTTCTCTACTGACCCCATAACCTGATTCTGGGAAACACTGGGGCCGCCAAGGACGGGCACGATATGTTTTACTAGGAAAGGGCCAGCTCTCCTGTCTGAACTGCTCTGTCTGGTCTGTCCTTCACAAGAGCCATCCTACCTCCAGGATTGATTTCAGACTTGTTTCCATCCTTCTCTCGGGCCATCTTTTTCTGGTTGGCTGCCCAAGCCTGTGAAGAGTGTGGTATTATGGGGAGGTCTTTCCAACTTGTCCCTAACTTACTGGAAAAAGACAAGTTGAACCTGTATGCCTTTTTACTTTGACCCGTTGCATGACTCCACCTTCTACTGAAAAGAAAGTTTCCATTTTTAGCCGATGATTCACTTTCATTAGTGATTGGGATACCTTGGCGTTACAGTGCTGATGTCAGTTAGCCTAGATGGAATAATTTGTCATTTCTAGCATGATTATTTTTTTAACTGAACGTAAGCACTTCAAAGCAGTACAGTGACATCTCCTGACAATAGCACTGGGTGCCGGGAATGTTCCAAGAACTTTGCATTGTTAATTAGTAGTGTCATCTCAACCCTACGTCACAGTTCCTATTAATAACCCCATTTCACAGATGAGGAAGTGGAGCTAGAGAACTCAAGTGACTTGTCCCAGATCTCACAGGTGGGAGCCAGATCCAGCTGGTCTAGATTGAAGTGTCTGTTAACAATCAGTACACATTCTGCTTCTTGATCAGAGATGGCCAGTGTTCCTCTCTGGCCTTTCTGAATGCCTCAGTTCTGGATTTTCTGGACCCATTGTTCTGGATTTACATTCTGGTCTCCTTTTCCCTGTGCAATTACAGAGTCTTCTGACCCCGGTTTTGGTTTTGTTTGCCTTCCACGGTGAGACTGGTAGCTGCAGCCACAGAAGTTACATGGAAAGGTAGGGGTGGCATGTGTCCCGGGAGGTGGCGGTGAGGGAGGAGGGCGCAGTTATGTTCTTTCTAGTGGTTCGGTGAACAACAAGCAGACAGACACGTATCCCCAACTGAGGTGCACAGAGGGAAATTTTGTGTTCTTCTACATGGTTGGGGGTGGTAGTTCTCTATAACGAACCACACAGCTGGAGGGAAATTTGGCCCAAAGTGGGGTCTCTGTCCTTGTCTTCTGGGTCAGATGATCAAGTGTCTTCTCCAAGAGCTCCAGATGCCAAATGAATGGGCGCCACTGTCTCTCTCCTGCATGGCTCTTGGGCACCAGCTAAGCCCCTGGGGCTACCCCAAGGAGCCACGATGGAGAGATTTTTGCCCCTGGCTTTGAAGAAAGGCTTCTCCATGTTGTTGTGGTTGTTCTGCAAAGACACAGGTAAAAGATCCCCAGGACACCCCGAAAATATGAAGAGAACTCCTGCCTGAGCTGTTTCCCCCAGATAACACCAACGCATCCAGTGGCCTGTTCTGTTATGTCAGGCACAGAGAGAGGAGACACAGGAGTGGGACAGAAGAAGGGGAGAGGAACAAGGGAGTGAGAAGCAGTGAGGGAAATGAAGCCAAAGAAAACATGTTGACAACTTTTGCTCCCATGATGCCTTGCATGCGATAGGTATCCTGTGTTCCTCTGCCCTGCCTGGCAGTGTTGGCCTGCGACTGAGGGCATTGCCTGAGGAAACCTTACAGAGACGGCGCTTGACCCGATGGGATAATTCCACTTAAAGGAAACCCTTCTAGCATTGCCAAATAGGGCTGTTCCCATTTGAACTGGCTGCGTGGGTTGTTCCCACACGGCATGTGAATCATGTGTGAACACAGATATTTCTGACCAGCCAAATCGCCAAAGGATTCATTTCCTATAAAAGACATTTGATGCTGGTGTCAACACCAGGAAGGCAGTACGGGCTTGCTGGCACTGGTTCTAACCCATGGCCCCTCAGGCCACAACTGCTGATCAGAATTTCAATCTCTTCCTCTTTCCTTTTTATTCGAACAGCATGTTTGATTTAAAAAATACCTTCAGTGATCGCAACTTTAATTTAAAATCAAAATGGGCAGAATTAGGATAAGCTTAGCCAGACCACAGGTTCGATTCTGCCTAGGGCTTGATACATTTCCCCCTTGCTTGAAACACAGAAACTATGAAAATGAGTAATAATGGCACTCAGGAGTTAGTTTCTAGGTAATGCAAAGATCACATCAATGCTGTTTGATTGGCTTTAAAAGACAGGGGTGGGGTTGGAGGATGTTTTTCTGACGTCACTTCCTATTTACAGAGGTAGAAGACTGGACAGGGTGATGGGAGTCATGTTACACAAGCGCTCAAAGAGAATCTAAGGGATTAGCTCTGACAAATGTGGGACGAGCTTCCAGAGCCCAAGCACAGATAGCTGAATGATGCTCCCGGGAACGAGGACCCAAGGTCACTGCCTGTGGTCCAGTGTCAGTTCCATTCCACTTCATCCTGCCTCTGTTCACTACAGATTGGTGGGGGCCAGAAGAGAGAGCACAGAATTTCCGCCTTGACACTGATTCGTGAGCCAGTTCCCATCCTCTATGGGCTCTGGTTTCTCTGTCACTGACGTTAGCTATTAGCTATCAGCACGGTATGTTTCTAGTTCTAAAACTCACTGATGCCATTCTGAGTGAAGAGAATGACTACTCTTGTGGTATAAGGACTCCTGGGATGATTTTCACTAGAGTTGAAAAACAAGTGTGGCTGTTGTGGATTATCTCTATTTCTGGAACCTGATTTTACGTCAGGTGTTAAGGAATTCAAAGCACTTAAAATTCAGTCTGTCCGTGTGTGCATCAGGTGAATCATTCAGCTTCTCTGTCTGGCTTTGCCCTCGTCTTGTGTTGTGGGACTATTCCTACCGGCTCTTTTGTGGTGGTGTGGCAAGGATCAAATGAGTTAAGAACACTGATTAAATTATTGATTGTGTATATAACCCATTGTATAGACAGGTGGATAGACATGCAGAGGAGGAACTATCTGTATGTGTGGTAACTAATGAAGGTAGAATCAGAATCTTAAAACAGAGGCACATAAAGAAGGGTGGAAGAATTCAATCAATGCACATGGTATGCGTACATGTAAATATAACAGGGAATTCCATTAACATGAACTGTTAATATGTATTAATTTGAAAAACGTGAAAAAGAAAAGACATTGAGTTATCCAGATCTTTAAGCCAGAAAGTCACTTGTCAACTATGACCATGGTATGGAATTCAGTGTGTAGACTGCAGCTGGGAGTTTGGTTAAAATCTGGATTCTGCTCCTTGAGATGCTATTGCAGGAGGTCTGGGGTTTACACCGTGTGAACTTCATGCTCCCCGCGGAGAATGTGATTGCCAGTAGTTGCTGGTTGTCCTGAGGGACAGTCTGGCGGGAACCCACAAGATGGGTTCCACTCACTGAGCCCTTGGGGAGAAGTCTAGCCAGTGAATGCTTGGATTGGTGTGGAGCAGCAAGGATGGGGGCTGTGTGTCACATGCGGGGTGGAGAAGGGGGAAGGGGGGCAGCTGAGGACCAGAAGGAAGCATAGTTGTCCCTGTACTGGGGAGAGTTTAAGCCTTCTATGACACAGTTAGGGAGACTCAAAATGCAGAAGGGCAAAATCTAGAAAAAAATGTAAGTCAACCGTCTCCTTTGTTTAGAAATGTGATGATGAACCCTTGGAGCGAGAAGTAGAGAGAGACACGATGTACACTTGGGCCTCTAAGACCACGCTGGGTGTCCTGGTTCCTGGCTGTCTTTGGAGCTGTGCTGAAATTAGACTTGAGTGGAATCCTCTCTACTCCTGCCGTGAGCCCATTCACTCCAGCTGCTGACCTGCATGCTGCGAAAGCTTTCACTCCCTCCTGTGGCCAGAGAGGATATTTGGCATCCTAGTAAAACCAGGTCTTCTGTTGCCTACACAAGGCTTCAGCAAATGTACACGAGGTCCTGCAGGTGGCTTCACACCCTCTTATACAAAGGAGATCATTTCAGGGGGGAAAAAAACCCTGCAGCTGTTGAGTGGTGAAATTCCCTCTTCGCCGTGCAGTCTCTGGGAGAAAGATGGCTTGTTTCTGGGGTCTGTGGTGAGTGGTGTTTGGAATCAGCCTGAGGTCAGCCTGTGTCCACTGCTGTCCCTCAACTCGAAACCTAGGTGGAATCAGAGGCTCAGAGCAGGCCAAGGGACTCTGCTCTCTTGTCAATTGGTTTTCCAGTTCATGTTGGTGGAGTATATTGGGATCCTCCTGGTCCAGAACTGACTCACACAGAAAGGAAAAAGGTATGTGTGGACATGACCAATGTCTGGTTTTGAATTTAAAGAATAAAACCAGGTGTGATGATGACACACATCTGTGATCCTGGCACTACCTGTGGGAGGCTGAGACAGGAGGATTGCAAGTTCAAGCTCAGACTGGGAAAGACCCTGTCTCAAAATCAATATAAAAAACAAGAAAGGATTGGGAATGTAGCTCAGTGCAAAGTCCATGGGTTCATTCCCCAGTACTGAAAAAAAAAATTAGGGAATGTTTTTCTTCATAGTATCTTCAATTTTCTAAGACCCCGAGTCCATTATTTTCTCATTTACTCTTTCCCGCCCACACTTGGGCAGGGCCTGCTTTGTTAAGTTCCTTTTATTTCCAGTCACACACACAGAGCTGTGTTGCCACTCCCTCCCAAGGCTTCTCAGTCCAAGTTCTAGGCTCTTTCCGTATTTACACCCTGTGGCCTGAGGCCGGATGCAGTCACGTGCTGACAGAAGTATTCTGCGCATTTAGATGAGAGAAGTTACCAGCAGGAAAGAGATTACCCTGGGGCCCACACTCCACTAGCTCGGTGTCCGGCACTACTCGTCCTCAGGAAAAACATCTCCATCGCTGAGCCGTGAGACAGACAATGTGAGTGTCTTTGATGTGGGCATAGGGCATCCGCTGGTGTGTGACACACACCCGAAGAACCCAGAATGGCTTTATTGAGGAGGACTGTGGGTGTGCTCCCAGGACAGCGTGTCCCCTCACCAAGCTAAACACTATTAAAACTCCCGAATCATGACTACATAACTAAATTTACGGAGAAAGCACCTTTAAAACAGGAAAATAGTGACCAAACTAGATCTCAGGCTGTAGCTAAAAGCAAAGATTATAGAAAGCTTGCGTTCGTGTAGTGCTTGTCAGTGTACAGCGCAGGGTGACAGAAACGGTTTCGCTTGACTCTGACAGCCGCCCTGCGAAGTAGGCGTGATCCTCTTTCAACAGATAAGGAAATGAATTTGATGATGACTAAAAGTTTTGGGCTGGGTCATGGCTGGGAAGTGTCAAGTTTCAGGCTTTAGGTCTTTGGATTTCACATTCTGTGTTGGGTTTGGAATTATTTACTGAAACATCCAGAAACATCCAGTAGTTTTTGTAAGGAATGGCTTTGACCTTCTGTGATGCTACCGTAAGAAGCTGACTGGTATATAAATGGGCCCGTCTCTTGCTGGGCCTTCTCGTACTTGCACTCTGCAAGTATTCAGCACTGCTGTTCTGCAGAGTCTGTTGTTATTAAGTCCATTTCTCTCTGATAGATAGATTGAAGCAGCAAACTAAGGTATTTTTTCACTGTCAATTGATGGGGATTTTGTCTTGAGAATCCCAGCTACATGTCCCTTGTCAAAAATCAGATCAAATTCCCATTCCCTAAAGAAAAGAAAGAGAAAGAGCAAACATTTAATGAAAGGACCTAATTTCTTCAAAGATATTTTGAAGAAATAGCAAGATTCATGCCCCATCACCATTCCTGATTCTCATAGAAAACATTTGGAGATTACAGAGTTTTACAGAACAGTAGGCATGTTCAGGACTATCTTGGGGAAGGGAAAGTGTGTCTGCACAGAGAAACAATAATCCGGACCGCAGAGTCCAACAGGGTCCAGATTGGTGGTTGCCTATTCAAGGAAACTAAACACCAGACTCCTTTCTCCTATTCTTCATCCTGTTCCTGTGTGGGCTTCATTCTTTTTCCAAAGAAGGCGATTACAAGGGAAGGGTGTCGGTTTTCACCTTTATGTGCCAGTGGCTTCAAACAGTCCTGGAACTTGTCTGACTGGCTGTCAGGAGGACATAAGGAAACAAGGGCTGAGTAAACTAAAGAAAAACCTGCCCGTCTGTCACCCGGGGAGCCAAGGAATGTAGGCCACTCACCGTCAGGGCCCAGCCTCAGATAAAGGCGGGCTGTCCTTCCACAGAATTGCAGTTCATTAGCATGCTGGAAGCACTGACTTGGGGAGGAGGGGATAAAAGATATTCTATCGACAGGGACCACTGTAGTAGTAAGAAACTAGTACCTGACGGGTCTGGGGCTTAAACCTTTCTGGCAGGAGCATGCATTGGCCTCTCTCTCATGAGTGTGGGTCATGGCCATCACCTTGGGCTGTCAGACTTTGGCAGGTCGGGTGATGTAGCAAGGTTGCACGTGCTCGAAAGACGAAATGACCTTCCCGTCCTTGATCTCCTTGGTGATGGTGCATATTTTAACCAGGATCCGGGGCAGGGGTCCACAGGTCTTGCGTGTCACAGTGGGGACCGAGGATGCACACATGGGGGCAGGGCACTCCCTGACTTTGGCCTTGCAGGTCACACAAACAGAAGACTCTGATTTGGTGGCACACGGATTACAAGGCAGCCTGAGGGGAAAACAGAAATTTTTGTTTTTGGTACCAGTATCAAACTCATGACCTCCACCTCGCCAGGCAGGTGCTTGTGCCACTGAGCTAAATCCCTGGCCCAGGAGAAAACAGAAATTTTTCTGTGATGGAGGGAGAGGTAGCAATGGCCCTGGAAGAAAAGGGGAGTGGCTAGGTTTTCCACATTTGTCCTTCGGAGTGTGTATTTTCATATGTTCATTCATTCATTTTGAACAGAAGCTAGCAGAAGAAAATAATCAGGCCGATTCATTGGAAAGCAGTATTCTAAGGTGAGAAGCGTTGCATTACGTAGGTCTGAGTTCGGCCAATGCCACGGCACTGTGGGGAGAACCTGAACCAGCAGTCAGACACAGGCCTGGGGCCCAGCTGGTCCTGAGCTTTGACTTTCATCTGCAGAGTGGACACAGCAGGACCCACACTCAGTGGGACAGTGGGACAGTGGGACAGTGGGACATGATAAGGGACCAGCCGAGGGACTCATGGTCTGAGCAAAGGAAATTAATCAGGTATTTTTTCTAGTGGGGAGTTCTCTGAGTACCGTGGGTAGACAGGTGTCCTTTGTAACTGCAAAGGCAAACCTGCATGGATTGTATTAGTTTGGGTGAGGTGAGTTCATCTTGGGTTGGTCAGCTTATTGTCATTTTTAAAATATGTACATTCATTTTAAAAAGATGTGAAATACCCATATGTCCTCGCTGCTCTCGGCCTCCAGGATCAGTGGTCAGTCAGGGTTGGGGACTTCAGCCTGAGCACAGTAACCTCCAGAGGGGCCTGGGTTATCTTCTAGGCAAGTAAGACGTTCATCTCCATGTGCATGTGTGCATGTGTGTGTGTGTGCGTGTGTGTGTGAGAAACTGCACAGCAACTAGGCGTGTCCATCTTTGGGGAAACAATTTTTTCTCTAGCAGTGTGAAAAACTCTAAGAACTAAATGGTCACAAAGATTTAACATCACCGGTGTGCTGCTCAGTCACGCCACCTAGCTCAGCCTGCATCTCACGCTTGGATGAGGTTACCCTTTAGGGCTCCCGATGGACAGCTGGGGAGAGCGGAGATGCTTCCATCCAGAGCTCCCCTCACTGGCAAGATGAGCAGAGCACTGTGCCCCACAGGCCGGTGGCACTGGGGCATGTTTCTTGTGCATGTGTTTGCTGGTTTACATACGTGCCATCCGAGTTCTCCAGCAGGCTGTGGTAGGTGGCGATCTCACACTCCAGCCGGGACTTGGTGTCCAGCAAATCCTCGTATTCTTGGTTCTGTCTTTCCAGGGCGCTGCGGATCTCTGCCAGCTGAGCCTCCAGGTTATGGATCAGACTCTGGATCTGAGACAGCAGGGCCGTGTAGCGGGCCTCCGTCTCTTCTAGGATGCGTTCTTGGGAATCTCTCTGCCATGCAAGGGGAAAGTTGAGTTACTAATGAGGACTCCTTTAAATCCAAGTCATTGTTGAAGTCATTTTGAGCAACGCTTTTTTTTTTGTGACAGTATGAATGGCTCTCCAAGCCCTTTTACTACATCCAACCAGAATAAACCCAAGAACAAAATCATCAATTATGCTAAAGCTTGCTTTCTTTTGTCCCCTCTCTGTTTTCCCTCTCTGTTCTTTCTGATCACCTGGTAATCTCTCACCACATCCTCCAACTTAAGAAAGAAAAGAAATTTTTGAACTCATATACATCCAAGCTTTAAAACACATCACCATGACACTTCATTCAATGAGTGTTTATACCTTAAAATAAAAGTGAGCAATGCTTAACCACAAACATTTCCTTCACAGGGTCCATTCCTTTGTATGCAAAATAATAGAATTGAAACTTTGATGAGTAGCATTCTTTCCCATTCCATCATCACTCTGTAAATTTATGGCTAATTACAAGAACTTAGGTTATAATAACCCAGTGTTTGCCTGATTATCCGAATTCTTAAAGATGAGAAAGCTAAGGTTCAAAAGGTTGAATGAGTTGCCCAAGGTCACATGAGCATCTGGTGACACCACCAGCTTGGGGGCAAGGTACACCTCACAATAGGGCCTTTAAGTCATTTCCTGCTGTAGAGGACAGTGTAATGGGTGGAAGTGCGACTGGCATTGGAGTCTGAATTCTGGCTCCAACTCTGTTTCTTTTGTGGTGTTGGAGAGGTCAGTCAATGGTGTAGTAACTCCGTGTCTTTCTTCCCATCTAACACAGGCAAGATGACACTTATCTTGGATTTGCCTTGGGAAGAATTACCTTAGCTCTGAGAATGTCATCAGTAGACTTGGCTGATAATTATGCAACCTCCCTTATAAGGTTGTTTTATAATTCCACTATGGTATCTTATAAAAATGCTTTGCATATAATAAAATGCTCTCCTAGTATTTCCCAAAATGTAACCCATGGATCATGATTACTGCGAGATCCTCTTAAAAGAAAAAGAGTGTGCACAGTCAAATAAGTTTTGGAATGCTGAATACCATCTGGCCCCTTTTTGTAGAGTCATGGTGTAATGAGCTTACGAATGGGGGTCCAGCAAACCACCCCATTTAGCCTTTGTGGAACCCAGCTTTCCTCAGACTTATTTGACTAAGAAGTCTTTTCTCCACTGTGGACTGTAGCAGACAGAAGGTCTGTGGTTCTAAGGCACACAGTTTGGGAAACATTGCAAGACACATGTGTCAGGGGCTGTTGCCACCATACTATCTTGGATTCAGTCATCTTGCTAGGTACCATTCGGTGCTGGGCCTGTCGTTCGACCTCCAGAGCGTTCACGGTGCGTCTTAGCTCTACGAGCTCTGCCTGGCAGCTCTGCTGCTGGTGGGATCCAGTTACCACCTGCTGGTTCAGTGCCTCCATCTGAAATGCAAGGGCCACGGGAGTTACAGCAGGAAAATGTGGCAGACGGAAGAGCCCCTGGGAAGGCGTCCGCTGAATGTTTTTGACTTTTCTATTCTCCCCACCTGTGCATTGAACCATTGCTCCACGTCCTTACGGTTTGTCTCCATGATGGACTCATACTGACACCTCAGTTTTTGTAGAATTTGGTTTAAGTCCACAGAAGGGGCAGCGGTCACTTCAATATTGAGTCTGTCCCCAAGCTGGCACTGCAGAGAACTGACTTCCTATGGAAAGGCAAGGAGTGTGAAGTTACTGAGTTCCCAGGCGACCCCTGTGTTCTCATTTCAGCCTAACAGCAATAGTTTAGCTTCATCGTGTCTTCAACACAGCTCATGATAAAGGGATACTGGTTACAGGCGTTGTTGAGATGCCAGAGGTGATCGAAGGCTGTCTCAGTGGATTCAAATATGCGGCAAAATAAAGAACTGATGAATGGGATCAGAGCTCCCAGTAATTTAGGTCATTTTCAGGGGGTGGGTAATGGAGGACCCAGCATAGAGGAAGGAGGAGGAATTTGTCATGGGAGACCATAGTCTCTATGATGTCCATACTGACTTTGTTTCAGTACTGACTTGCACCAGTAGGAGGTGGTGAAAGACTGTGTTCAGGAGTGTCTTAAACAAACAAACAAACAAACAAACAAAACAAACTATATGATGAGCCGGGGATATAGCTCAGAGGCACAAGCACCTACCTGGCAAGTGCAAGTTCCTGAGTTCGATTCCTGGTACCAAAAAGGGGAAAAAAAAATCTAAACAATGGTGGGAAATCTGTGAGGACAAGGAAAGCAGGACCAGGGAGGCTTTTGGGTTCATGTGGCTTTGAAAGGCATTGGACCTGTGGTTCAGGTAGCAGCAGGAGGTGTTGTGAGGGTCAAAATTCAGAGCAGTATCAACAGCACATGCCCTTGGTCGAGTAGAGTTCAAAGGAAACAATTCTGCTTTTAGAAGCTTTGTTGTGCCCACGTTCTTGGTCTTTCTCTCACCTCCTCGTGGCTGGTTTTCAAGCAGAGCAGCTCCTCCTTCAGGGACTGGACTTGCACCTCTAGGTCTGCCTTGCCCAGAGCCAGCGCATCCAGGATCTGCCGTAGGGCATTGGTGTCGGCATCCACGAGCTGCCGCAGGGACACCTCAGCTTCGTACCTGCAAACACCAGATGTGCAAGGCATCATGAAACAGATGGTGCCCGGGCAGCCAGGCAGAACTTCCATCTACGTTTTCTCAGGGTGTCTCATTTAGTGTATTTCTACGGGGGTTTTGTACTCTTGGGAAGTGAAACTGGTTGATCAATACCATCACTTAGTTCTTATGCCTAAGCAATCCAGAGCAACACCACATGGCTGTACTTCTAGCGAGGAAATTTACACTCCTACCTCTGCCCCTAGATGCAATGTAAAGTGAGAAAAGCCTTGAGCCAGGACTTAGGAATTCTGGGTTGACAATTTGGCCTCGTCTTATGCTAATCGTATGCCTTTAAATAAGCAACTTGGTCATCTAAGTACAATTTTCTCACCTTAAATGGGATGATAATGTGGTAACCATACAGTACCCATAGTTCTAGCATGCGGATGCAACTTGCATCCGCATGCTAGAACTATGGATACTGTACATGAGTGAGGACTGTGCATCTTTTTTTTTTTTGGTACTGGGTATCAAACACAGGACTTCATCCTTGCCAGGCAGGTGCTGCACCACTCAGCTAAATCCAGCCTAGAACTGTGAATCTTAACCATATATTGAACTTGAAGGTCTTTCCTGGGGTAGTGCCAGCACACCAGGGAGCAGAGGGCATGGCAGATGTGGAGATAATCCTATGGGCAGTGTTGAGGTCAGACCTGGGGTGAATTCTGCCATCCACGCAGTGATGGGTGGGCTTACTTGGCTCTAAAGTCATCTGCAGTCAGTTTGGTGTTGTCGATTTGTGAGACCAGCCTGGAATTCTCAGCCTTGGTACACAAGATCTAGAATTGAGAAATTGCACACACAAATGAGACAAACACCAGGATCTCTTTTAAGAATCAAAGGGCTGGTGTGTGTTTCAGCTAACCAGGGAAGGTTAGGTAGACTTTTCATGAGTCTCCAGAGCTACACTCAAGAAGCTTGGAAAACTTTAGAAAACTAGAATTCTTGCTATTTTCTTAAAAGATCAACAAAAATTACTTAAATAAAAATGTATGCATGTCTTCCTGTTATACCATAAAATCTGTTCTCAATTTACCTAACATATGATGATCTGGAAGACTGGAAACTCCATGAAAGGAGGGACATTTCTAGTTCAGCAACATTTTCCAGATCCTGGAACAATGGTCTGGAACGTTGTTGATGGTCCTCAGCAAGTATTCCCTGAGCAAATAAAACCGAATCAATCTAGATATGTAGCAGAAGCATCTCACTCTGAATGGAACCCTTAGGTTTGGTGTAGAAACTGTTTAAAAATGTGGATGATAAAATGAGCATGGAAGGAGAAAAATGTGGTGCTGACTGCAATTGGATTAAAAACTAAACCATCCAGAAATGTATGAAGACAGAACTTATCTTCTCAGAGTCCAGTTTCCTTATTTTCGTTAAATCATAGCACCTGGTTGTTAACGTGTTGTGATCTTGAGCTATCTAGTTGCAATGAATGATACAGCATATCTCTAGGCAAGGGAAACACTGTAAGTCTGAAAGGAACCTCAAGATGACAATTCACTCAAGAACTTTTCTTATTCTTCCCAAAACTTTCAGTATAAAAGGAACTAAAAGCCCTTGGAGTTTAGCAAATAATCTTTGCTCGGAGACCATCAGTTCACAACTCGATTAAATGGCTTGCCGAGAGTCTTACCTTCTGCTGAAGCTCCTCGATGGTGCTGTAGTAGGACAGGTAATCAGGACACAGGGCAGGGCGCTCTCGGTCACACTCTTCCTGGATTCTGCATTCCAGTGCTGCATTCTCTCGTTCTAGCTTTCGCACCATCTCCAGGTAGTTAGCAAGGCGGTCATTCAAGAGCTGCATGGTCTCTTTCTCGCGACTGTTGATTCCTTCCCAGTACCAGGCACAGTCATCCAGACAGGGGCGGCCACTGAAGCTGCTTATCAGATAGATGGGGGTGTGATAAACACAGAGGGAAGATTGGCAACCTTGGCCCTGGCCAGTCGGCTGGTAGCTGCTGGCTTCAGGGCCACCATGGTGGCAGCTGTTGTGAGAAGAGATGGTTCTAGACTTTGTAATCCCAGAGCAGTTTTGGGGTGGGGTTGAAGGCCAAATAGTTGCTGTACAGCCCTGGGTATCCATAGTGTGTGCCCAGCTCAGTTTATTTCCAAGTCTGTGGTCACCAGCTCCAGAACCCTCAACCGAGTTCAAATTCCAAGCTGTTGGCTTCTTCCTCTTTGATGTGCTTATATAGCTTCTGCTGTAAGTGGTGTCACCACGCTGGGGTGTTTGCCTTTCTACTGTTTATATCAAATTCTATAGGAAACATCTCGTTAGTCTGCTTTTTTTACTTGTCTGGGAAGAGTTACTTGTCTCATAAAAATGTGCATTTAGGTGGTTACTGAGTTATTACCCATTGCAACCACCACTTGTTGTCGGGTCTAGAGCTTCACATCTTGTGCCTTCAAAAGGCGCTGTCATCACAGATCTAACAGCATCCATCATTAAGCAGGTGTGAGTACATCGAGTTTATTAAATCCTCGTTGACCTCTCCACCCTGGATCCAGCTTGACCAGGCATGAATCCCTCCCTCTTTTCCTTTCTTCCCTAGAAAAGGAAAACCACTAAATCAATAATTGTTGGTTAACTTTGAAATCAGTATTTTGTTTTATACTACCCAACTGATTTCCCCCATTTTTATTGTTCAGGGGTGGTGAGTATGGGTTACGATGCTTTGTAACATTTTTAGGGCTCAGAGTTTGCTTGTGGTGTTACACTAGCTTATAGTTTGCTGCCGTGTTGATCTGTTAAAAGATACAGGTGTTCTTTCTGAAGAAAACACTCAGCATTTCAGCATTTTCTACAAGATCCTTTTTTTCAGCCTTTGCTTGTGATCCTTTTTGGAGGCTCTAGGGTGAAGTATTTTCCTATCTTACCAGTTTCTGTCCATATCTGCTTTGATTTGGATAAGTTCCCAGAAAGCCTGTGTGTTAAAGGGTTAGTCAGCATCCTATTGCTCTATTGGGGGATGATGGGACCTTTAAAAGGTGGGACCTGTGGGGAGGAAGTGAGATCATAAGGGGAGTGTCCTCCAAGGGGCTCTTGGGGCTGTACCTCCTTCCCCTCTCTCTCTCTCTGCCTTCTGGCTGCTATGAGATGAGTGGTTTCCTGTGCCACCCAAGCCCACCATGGTGCTCTGCCTCTCCACAGGCCCCAAAGCAATGGAACCAGCTAACCATGGACTGGAACCTTTGAAGTCATGAGCCAAATCAACATTTCCTCCACAGGTACATTTTTCCACAGCAAAGGAAAGCTAACACACCATCCTTGGCTTGTGGCCTCCATCTTCAAAGCCAGCAAGGCCCCTGGAGTCTTCCTCACATCACCTCCCTCTGACAGAGACAACCTCTGCGTCCCCCTTACATTTTTGAGGACCTCAGTATATACATTGGGTTGCCCAGATCATCCAAAATAATCCTCCTGTTTTAAAACAGCTGATCAGCAATGTTACTTCCCCTTTGTCATGTAGCTTCACATACGTATTCATAGTTTCTGGGATTAGAACATGTTCATTTTTCAGAGTAGTGGGCATTATTTGCACACTGTATCAATGGAAGGAAAAATCCCTTAATTTACAATATTACCAACAAGCGTAAAATGTGCAGGAAGAAATTTAGTTTTAAGGGTACAAGCTTTATTTGAATAAAATGTTAAAACATACCAAAGGACAGAAAACTAGAATAAATGGAATGATATCATGTTTTTAGATGAAAATGTAACACTCACTATTACAAAAATGTCAGTTGCTGACCAGATATATAGCTCAGTGGCACAGCGCCTGCCTGACAAGCCCAAGGTCCTGAGTTCGATTCCCAATATGAAAAAAAAAAGTCAATTGTCTGTATATTAATTCAACTAAGAACCCAGGAATGTATTAAGATCTTCCCAAAATAGATATTTCTTTTCAATTAGACAATTTTTTTTTTTTTAGAAAAACTAAAGGGAATAGCCAGAGAAATTCTGAGAAAAGTAGTCCTTCCAAGATATTAAAGCATATTTTAAAATTTAATTAAAATACAATATTGATGCATGGATAGTCAGACAGGTCAATAGAATGACCTGAGGAGTTTTAAAAAGTTCCAAGCAGATTGGAATTTAATACTCAATAAACAAGACACTTAAAATGAACAGGGAAAATGTAGATCATCAATCCCATACACTCCCAGGACAATTCTATATCATTCTTGGAAGCCCAGGAAATATAGAAGCTATTATGGCTGTGTTCAGATATCCTCAAGAAGCCTCATGCAGTCACAGGTGGGACTTTCTCAGAGGCAGCTGGATCTAGAAGTGTGTGACGCTGGGATTGATTCATGGTGCAATGCTAGGATCAAGGGCACTAGGATTAAGGGTGTGAGTGCTGCACACCCTGGATAAAATAAAAGCGGCAGAAAGACTTTGCTATGATCCCTTGCTTGTTTGTTGTTTGCTGTCTTCTTGCCATGAACTGGTTCTCTTTTGCAATGCCTCTCTGTGAGGCACCCTGCCTTGTGTTCAGCTGATTATGAACTGAAACCTCCACAAACTGTGAGTTAAATAAACCTTTCCCCCTTTAACTTTGGGTGTCAGGTATTTCGTCTCAGCAATGAGAAAAGAGTAACTAAGACAGAAGTTATTCTGCATGCCTTATGGTAGGACCAATTATGAGTAGATCGATGATTTAGCTGTGAAGATTAAAATAACGAATGCACTAGGAGAACACAGCATAATTATTTTATAAATTTGCAGTCAGAAGGCCTTCCCAATAATGACTCAAAATTAAGAAATCATAAAAAAAACTGATAGACTTGACTGCATTAAAATAAGTGTTTGAAATTGCGGTTGAATAAAAACCACAACCTAGAAAATTAAATGACAAGATGACAAGCTGGGAAAGAAAAGAAAATGAAACATGGTACTTTATCAATAAACAGCTGAGAGAGTAAAAAGGCGAGCTGCCACCTGGATGAAAATATTTTTTCTGTATTATTAAATATAAAATATATCACACTCGATACTATGACAGCATATGTAAAATATGAACCTCTAATTTAGTCTACTTTATTGAAGATTTTATTCTCTTTACAGATGAAACTGCAGAAAGAATATACAGAGTCCACCAAAAAAATGCACACATCAGACAAACAAAAACTTGCAGAAATCTTTTAATACTAAATTTATTGAGATATCATAAGATTAATACAGGTTACCTTTGGCCTCTGCAGTTACAAGAGGAGCTCAAAGTGGTGGCCATGCGCTTCCAGACATTTATTACTGCAAGGAACTACTGCTTGAGCAACCTGGGTCAAAGTGTCCAAAGAGGTGCCTGCACTTGCGTTTTTAATTTCTTCTTTAAAGGCCAGCAGTGTAGTGGGTTTTCTGTGATACATGATATCCTTCAAGGTGCCCCACAGATAAAAGTCTGCAGTTGTTATATTAGGAGAGTATGCATCTTATAAAAGTTTTTCTTTTCCTGGAGTGTGTACACTTTTTTGGAGGGGGTGGATTCTGTATCTGACCCAACAATTGCATGTCTAGGTGTATGGCCAAGAGAAATGAATGTAATACAGCACATACCTCAAAAGATGTGTGCAAGAATACACAGCAGCCATATTCTTAACAGAACCAACATGGAAATAACCTAACAGGTCAGTGGGTAGGCAAAGTGCAGCATGTTTATAAAATGGAATCATACTAAACAATAAAGAATGAACTAGTGGTTCTCATATTATCACAGGAGAATCTCAAGGATTTATCAAGCTGAAGTTAGATATAAAGGAGCAAACACAATGATTGCATTCATATTAACCAAGAATGGGCACGACTCATCCACGGTGCTGGACATCAGAATAGTGTGGCCTCCCCGGGAAGATGAGCTGATCCGAATGAGGCTGGTGTGGGTTCCAAGGCTGATGCCCCACATCTTTTTTTTCATTCTTTTGATACAGGGTCTTGTTACACAGCTCAGGCTGGTCTTGAACTCACTATGTAGCTTGGGTTGGCCTTGAACTCATGGCAATCCTCCTGCCTCAGCCTTCCCAGTGCTAGGATTATAGGCGAGTGCCACCACACCCAGATTCTACATCTTCTTATTGTATGGGTGGTGAGGACGTGGGTGTATACCTTTTTCAAACCTCATGGGGCTGTTTATTGTAAATTGATGCATTTTATTGTATGAGAATTGTACCCTAAAGTACAGTTAACCTAAAAATATTTGATATAACTAGGTTGCTATGTGAACTTCACTCCTTTTTCATACAATATTCCAATTTCAAATCGATCAAGCATTCAAATGTGAAAAAGTGAAAATCATGAATGTGCTAAAAGAAAACATAGAATTCTTTTAAAAATTCAGTGACAAGTCTTTGTCACAGTGGCTCAAGGTTAAGAAACCATACAAAATTGATTTGACTCTGTAAAACAATAATGTTTTAAGTAGGTCATAGTCTTGAAGTTGTTAAAAAAGGCTGGAAGGAAATATATGGTAGTATTAACAGTGAAACTGTATTTTGTTGTCATTAAGGATGGTTATTTGCTTCTGCACTTTTATACATAGTGCACAAATCAAGTTGATTGTGTCACTTTCATAAACAGAAAAGAAACCGGAATCTATGTAGGGTTTATGTTTGCACCCCACTCTCTCTCGTTATTTTTCTCCTTCTCTTGCATCTTGCAGGGTGAGCTGTCCCTCCCTTTGATGATTGACTTCTTCATTTGTACCACTGAGCGGACTCCCCTTTGACTTCATCAAAGCGCAGTTCATCAATTAGACTTTTTTCTCACCTCTTTCTTATCTTCTTTACTCTTTCCAGTTGACCAGTTTTCCATCTCCTATAAACATGTTGCTTTTAATCTTAAAATACATCATACCCAAAACCATGAAGCCCTTCCCCTGCGAAGGTGGCTTCTGCTTTCTTCTCATGACTTAACTTTTTGTTAGACCTGTGGGTGTTCATGGCTTTCGTTTCCCCACCATCAGATCATGGGTTAAAGTCTGGCAACCTGGCCCCTTGGTGGTCATTCTACAGGGTCCACTTTGAAGAGCTTTGTAGTCTACTTTAGGACAGCACTGTCTCCCTGTGCACAGCGATAGAGATCTCTTTCCCATCCTCATCACGATCTGAGAAGTTTATATTTGCAATCTCATGAAAAAGTTACTGGAATTCCAAGAAGTTGATTCCAATCTACCACTTCCAGTGCAACCCACGGTGAGAATAAAGGCACTAAGATATATTTATAGTTATGGGGAATCAACGAGTCCTAAGTTTGGCCAGGATGAAGGTACATCACCCAGGGCCCAACGTGGATTTTATTAATTCTTGAAGAAGGGAGTGGCTAGAGGATGAGTGACTGTGAGAATGGCGGGAAATATGTGAGTATTGTGAGCTGGGCTAGGTAGGAGACCAGAAAGCACTTCTGCAATACGCAGAGAGCAGGATATGCAGAAAGACCAATCTGCATAACACAACTGAGGTAGCATCTAATGTTTTGGGGACAATGCTTCAATTCTGGTATGTAAACATTTCTCTCCTGGGAAGTCATAGCCGACAGTATGGAGCGGTGACTTTTCATCCCACCTAGCTCAATCATGTTTTGGGAGTGATCTATCTTGAAAGTTTATGCATCACAACTCAGCTAGCCCTATTTACAATGCTTAGAGCCAACTGGAGAGAAAAGGACACAGCTTGGCCAGCTCTGTGCACATCAGTCCATGGAGACAGGGCCAGGTTTAGCCAAAATGGAGATAATTGCTCTTTGTTCAAGAAGAGTCCTGCAGGTGGTCCTCCACACACAGCCACTCAATCAATGCTCCCTCCCACCAGGTTGAGGTTTGAATTCCTGACTGCCTGGCGAGGCAGACTCTCCACAATCTGGATCAGCTGACATTACCAGCTCCCCATGGTCCTGCCTTCCGTACGCATCCTCACCAAACTGCATCCTCTGTCATTCTGCAAGTGTTTCCTGCCTCGGCCCTCAATGGCAAATTGACTGATGGGGTCCCCTTTGCCTTTCCTCCTCTGTATATTTCAAGGCTGCCCTGGGAGAGCCGCCCGGGTTCCCTGGTTCACACTGGGACACACTGGGGGATGAATTTTCGTCCCACTGCAGTCAGACAGGGGGTCACCAAGCCTTGACTTTCGAGATCAGCGCCCTCTCTGTTTCTTCCTTGCCCCAGGGACTAGGAAATTGTGTTCCAGATGCCACAGTCAAGTCCTTCCTCATCTCTTCTTTTTCATATGTTGTTTTGGGGCTTCTCAGCTATAAAAACTGAAATTCACACTCTTCTCTGGAAAAACATGCCTTTGGGAGATAGAAAGGAGTTCTCCTCTTAGCTTTGTCCCAGAAGGAGCATTCTGGGGACAGAGGCTGCACAGGACAGAGGAAGGTGTCTTTGGGGCCAGCCTGAAACTGGTAACTGAGGAAGAGGGAGGGAATCGCAAATAAGTCAGCACCAGCCTGCCTGGCTGATGGTGGTCCTATAAGATGACACATGTGGGAGCATAATAAAATGCTGTCTTCTGGTGTCACAGTAACCACCGTAACCTAGGTAGATCGTTACTGCCTTGCTTGTGGTAATGCTGGTGCAAACCTACTGCACCACGAGTTGTGTAAATGAGACCCTTAGGCATGGTATCTAATGTCTGATAATGATAATACACGCCTATGGTATTGGCTTGTGTGTTTGCCCTCTTGTACGTTATCATTACTTTAGCGTGTACTCCTGTTTATAGAAGCGGTTTACTGTAACGCAGCATGCTGCGTTACCCTGGAAACAGCTTCACACACCTCATGTTTCCCACGTCGTGTGGTTGTGTTGAGAGCCATGCTGTGTGACGAGCCACCTACCTTTGCATGAGCACACGTCACGGTGCTTACAAGTGATGAAGGCACCCAATAATGCATCTCTCTGAGCGTGTCCCTATTGTTAAGGAGCAAGTGACGCTACTCAGTTACACCATGAAAAAGTGGGGGACTCTAGGCGATGAGTGCTTCCTGCAAGCGAGCTTTGAGGTCACCGGTTTTTGTGAGAGTTCTGAGGTCGGGGGACAGTGCACAAGATCAGTATGCAGAGTTTTTGTTGCTATTGTTCACTCTTACAGATAGGTGGTGATTCTGATTTTTATGGGGCACTATGCACTAAAATGATTGGCATCTTGTCAAGCAATTTGTGAATGCCCTGAAAATATTACATTTTTACTCAAAAACAAGGGCTCTCCTAGAGCAAGGTCTTAGAATTTCATCAAGAAATACAATTGTTCTTTCAGATACCCAGTGACCTAGAGGAATGCCTAGCACATATATCCGTTCAGAAAAATGTGAAATTCCTGCTTTCTGGAGTAAGGCTTCTTGGTGCTGTTTGGAGATTTAAATCTTTTAATGCCCGAAATTCTTGCCCTTTGTGTGTCATTTATTCTTGGTTTGTCAGCATCCTCAATTAGTTTATTATGCATTGTTTGATTAACCATACAGCACACAGGGATTCAAATTCATATCAATAATAAGTTTAATCTAAAATTTTCTAATAACCAGACTTAAAAACATGAATGAGTTGGCGCACAAATATAAATATGTGATGCTACTGCTAAGGTAGACATATACCTGGAAGCCATGAACAGTTGGAAGTTTCAGATCACTGTTGGAAGGCAGAAAGGAAAGGTGGGCCATGGTCAAAAAGGCCTGAACCTCCAACTCTAATGCCATTTTGAGCAGCATAGGAAACTCAAGAAAAGCTCAGATTTAGGAATAACCTTTATCGTTAATATGATGTGTAGTATGAAACTATCAAAGATAGTTGTGAAGGGCCAAAGGCAACATGACCCCTCGCTCCAAAGTGGGCACTCAATATTAAAGGCATTTTCCTACTTTGATTCCACTGTGACTTTACCCAGGTTGAAAAAACTTCTAACTTCCTAGATACAAAGAGGCCATCCAGCAATGCGAACTTCCATATGTGCTGGAAGGTGGCCTTGGGTATCTTTTGGATGGAAGACTTGGATATAGTTATTTGGAAATTTTATTGCAGATGCTGAGAAAACTTAAACCAAAGCATCTGTTTGCTACAATCTTCAAGTGAAAAGGAAACTAATGGCAGAGACAGAGAATGGGTAGCCCGTGAGCTTTATCAGATGGAATGTTCCCCAGTGGCTGGGATTTGTGATTTTATAGCACTGGATTTTTACACTTCTTTAAAATTGTGTAGTCAGAAAAGTGTTTGCACAAATTTTCATGGGTTTATTCATCTGGCAAATAATTTAAGTATTTTCTCAACTTTTTCATGTTAAATCAGGAGAATCCTATGTAAAAAAATGAGTAGTATAAAATTTTAGGCCTTACAGTTTACTTTAAACCTGTATTAAATACTATCATTATGCTCAGAAGACAGAAATAGAAAGATAAAGAGAACTTTTCTCTAGCTTTCTACTGAGTTTTTAAAAATTTTTTACACTTTGACATAATTACAGATTCACAGGAAACTATAAAAAACATATAGCAGAATCTCACATACCCTAGGTTTTCCTAACAGCTATATCTTGATCAACCATAGAAACTTGCCAAATCCAGAAATCAACACTGAAACTATGTATGTGTTTAGTTCTATGGAATATTTTTTTCACATGTGTCAATTCAAATAGTCGTTGTGGCCATCAAGATATGGGGACTATTCAGTCACTGCAAAGATCTCCCTCATGTTATTCCTGATTTGTTCTCCAACCCTTTAATTTTGCCGTATCAGAAAAGTCACACAGAATGTGCCTTTTGAGATTGTGGTTTTCGACTCAGCTTAATGGCCTTGAGATTTTGCTAGCACTTTGTTGGTTGTTTTCACTTTGGGGTACTGCCAACAAACCCCAGTTCCCAAGTCATTGCTTTCAATCGAGTATGTAGCGTTATATTTGAAGTGGGTTTCTTATTCAAGCAATAATGTAGTTGAATCATGTTTTTTTTAAACCCACTCTTCCAATCTCTGTCTTTTAACTCAGGTATCAAGGCTATTTTTATTTATTGCAATTATTGATATTTAGGAGTTACTGCACTTCAGTTTTTGTTTTCTGTTTGTTCCCTCTGCCCTCTGTTTTTGGTTTCTTTTTCCTGCCTTCCTGTGGATTACTTGAGGATGTTTTAGAATTCCACTTTGATGTTAACTGTCATTTTTTAAGTAATCTTTTTGTATGGCTTTTTAAGCAGTTGCTGTAGGTATTACATGATGTATACATAACTTCTTGCAGTGTACTGTTGTTTTTTTAATCAGTTCAAGTGAAGTATAGATACTTTATCTCTCTTTATTCTTTCCCATTTAATATATATACTTATGAGACAGGGTTTTACTTTTTGCCTCAACCACAAAACATCATTTAGAAAACTCAGAAAGAGAAGGAAATCTTTTTTATATTATCTGTATTTTAGTTTTTTATTTTTTTCATTTCCTGATGTTCCAGTATTGATTATCATTTACTTTGTGCTGCTGACAGTACCTTTTAGCTTTCATTCATCTGAGAATATCTTGATTTCTCTTTCATTTCTGAAGGATATATTTCCTGTATATAGAAAAATGGGTTGATAGTTTTTAAAATTTTATTTTCCACAGTTTATGGTGACAAACCTGTCATCCTTTAAATTGTTGGTAAGGTGTCATTTGTCTCTCAGTATTTCCATGACTTTTTTTTTCTTTACTTTTAAGAAGTTTGTCATGGTACGTCTTGGTGTGAAGTTCATTGGATTTAGCCATTTGGGGGTGGGGTTGGCTTAGCTTCTTGAATTTGTTTCTGTCTTTTACCAAATTTAGAAAAAAATTAGTCTCTCTTCAAATACAGTTTGAGCTCTGATGATGTATGTGTTAGATCTTTGATACAATCCTGAAGTCCCCTGAAACTCTTCCTTTTCTTCAGACCATTTTGTGTTTGTTTGTTTTCCAACTGGGTGGTATCTATTATTCTGTCACTAAGGTCACCAATGCATCTCCCTCTGGCATGTCCACTGGCCATTGAGTTTATCTGCTGAGATTTATTTTTTGGTGTTATGGTACTTTTCGGCTCTAAAATTTTCAATGGGCTCTTTGTATCACCTATTTCTTTGCTGAGAATTTGCCATTGTTTTCATTTGTTAAGGAGTTCATCAAGGTCACTTGTTGAATCATTCTCATGATAGCTGCTTTAAAATCCTTGTCTGATAAATGTAACCTGTTTGCCACCTTGGCATTGGAATCTGTTGATTGTCTTTTGTCACCTGAGATTGTCCTGGTCCTGGCATGAGGAATGAGTTGTGATAGAAGCCTGGTCATCAGATGCTGTGTGTGGAGATGCGGGGTTTATGCCGCGCCGTCTTAGCAGGTCCTCCTGGTGCTGCGGGCAGAGGGAGGGGGGATGCTGCCTTGTGCAGCTGGGGCAGGGAGTGGAAGTCTGAGTTCTCAGCCATTGATTTCCTTGACACCAAGGTGTGCCCCTCATCCATTTCAGGGTGGCTCGGACTTTGGGCTCCCCACCTGGTCTCCTCAGATGCCACCTAGCTGGCCAAGACAAGGGGTCTAAGCACTGCTTCTGATGGGCTTCCACGGACACTGCAGAGGTGGCCCCAAAACTGCTGAGTGTGCAGTTGGGCTGCTTGGATGCCTCCCCAGCAGAGAGAGAGAAGGAGAAGTGTCTTCCTACTGCCACTGCAGAATCTCCAAGAAACTGGAGCGATCGGGCGGGATTTTCAGGAGGACTCTTCAATGGTGCGCCGTCCCGGTCTCTAGAAATGCTCAGAACCAGACTGGACCCTGAGCCAAGGAGAGGTCCCCTTTTTTACAAGCAAGTAGAGATACAGAAGCAAAACAAAGGCAGTTAGTGATTCTAGTGGCTAACCGTATCTTAGCCCTGGAAGAAAACACGTCCTGTCATCGCAGTGTGTTAGGGTGCTGGGAAGCTGGTTTCTAACCCCATTTGTTAGCAGTATTGGTGATGCTGCCCAGCATTGCCCCTCTAAGGAAGGGATTCCCATGAAAGAACTGCTTGAAGTGTCTCCTTATCAGGGAGGAAAGCACAGGACCTTGGTGAGAAAGCCCAAGTCTGCATTCCTGAGGGGAGGCTTGCTCTAGGAATTGCTTGCTTGGAGCTGGGAAGATTTTTTTTTTTTTTTTTTTTTTAACAAAGAGAGCCAGGGGCTAAGTTTCTGTCTGAGTGCTGCTTCACTGCAAGCATAGTCAAGCTCCCAGTGTAGCCTGCACCAACTTGGGGGTGGTGGTGAGTCCAGGTGCCTCCCCATGGGAATGAAAACCTGGGCTCCTCACTCAGCCTTCCCGGGCCTTGTTAACCCGAGTCCAGTAAGGTTGGAAACCCAGACTCCCCACTTGGTCTTTCCTTGAGGGGATACCAGCGGGCAAAACAAATATTTTCTGTGGTGTTTGACTGGGCTGAATGATTGTAATCCGAAGGTTTTCTGCCGTGCTGGGCACCCCTTTTCTGCGTCTTAGCTAGAGAACAAGTCTCTTTGGGGTTTTTAATGTGTGTGCATCTTTGGGGTCTTGTGTGGTTGGTTTTTCTAGCTCTTGTTCTGGGACAGAAGGAGTAAAAGACAATCCATGGATCTTGCTGCAGTGTTGATCCTGGGGGCTCACGCTTGCCAGTTGGTTTGGCTTCCCTTTCCATTTCTCAGTTTTTAATACTTATTTTATATGTAATATCCAGAGTTTCCACCCATGCTAAAGAGAAAGAGTAAAGAAATGCACATCTATTTCATCTTTCTGGGAACGAAAGTTTCTCTGCTTCCCTTTTTAAATATACGAAAGTAATTCTTATAAACTGAACGTTCAATAACAGATCAAAGGAACCGTATGGACTATTATGCAATCACTGAAATAGCAGTCATAATACCAGTTTATGCTTTTTATTAGGATTGAAAATGCTTGTGTGATATAAGTAGAAAATATTCCACATGGGTACTCATGTCTGTGTATGATGATGTCTGTGTGAAAACCAATGTTAAGAATAAGAACTGGAAGTTTTCCAAAATACTCATAATGGGTGTGTAGAGGATGGAATGATGAGGGTTTTCCTCCTTTACTATGCCATTAAAAAAAAAAAAAAAGAAAACCCAAAACTTCTGCAATGAAAAAGAATATAATTTAGTATATTTTATTCCTAAATTTCCTGAGAAATGTGCATGTAGCTACTTCTACAATATGCAACTTTTTGCATAGATTAATTGATTTGTAGTTGAGCTCTTGATAAACACGTTCAGCCTGGGTTTGTGCACATTTGATCTGCATTCGTGGGTTCAGACAGTTCTCCTGCCAGTGAGGGCTGTTACATTAATGACCGCAAGCCACAAAGATATGAATTTACCATGCACAAGGGGTGAAGCACATTTTATTCCGAGATTAGCAGGAAAGCTTCAGGGGCTCCCAGACAACCACAGATGAGCTTCAAGGGGAGGAGAGGATGACTGTGCCAGGGTTGCAAGTGGAGGAGGGTTTTAGGACCGGAGAGGCTGGCGACTTGTGTTTCTGGTTTGGCAGTCTCTGGATGCTGCTCTGTTTCTTCCTGAGCTGCTGGCTTCCGTTTTTCCACCCAGTGGGCTCAGTCTTCAGCTTTTACACACAGCAATTTTCCACGGTGCAAAGGACGTAGGCTGAGCTGGGCTTGCAAGTGTTGCCGGCCATGGTGGACATTGCAGTACACGGGCTACTGGCGAGCCTGGTGGGGGTAGGGGTGGGGAGGAGAATCAATTTTAAACTAAGCCTAACAAGGCCACCATGGCAAGTTGTCATCTCAGAAACCTTACATTTTACCCAAATTATGTTCTGTAGAAAACTCTGCAGAATAGCATTGGACTTACTAAAGCTTATTAAAGCTATTAAAGCTTATTTCATCTCTGGGCTCACAGAGGTACTTTACAGCAGCAGTGGCTTTTGAATAACATTTTCTACATTTGATTCATTTTGCAGATGTCATCTTATGCACATTCATTGTCACACACTTAGCCTCTGCCACTTTTCTTCCTTCTCTTCTTTTTCTTTTTTTAAAAGAAGAACCCTCGACACATTAAGAAGGCATGACCTTGGTCAGACCTTGGGGGCTCCCACATCGGCCTCTGTGGGACGTCGGGGAGTTTCCTGAGGAACTCACCTGCTGTCCTCGCCGTCCAGCAGACTGCGGTAGGTGGCGATCTCCTGCTCCAGCCGTGCCTTGGTGTCCAGCAGCACCTGGTACTCCTGGTTCTGCCGCTCGAGGTCACAGCGGATCTCGGCCAGCTGCGTCTCCACGTTGTCGATCAGACACTGCATCTGGGCCAGCTGGGTGCTGTAGTGGGCCTCGGTTTCGGCCACGGTGCATTCCAGAGAGTCCGTCTGCAGGTGGAAGGCATCGTCAGAAGGACTCTGGGGCTCTGCCTCTTGGGTTCTCACTTAGCGTCTCTGAACCTCAGTTTTATTCTATATAAAATGAGGAAAGCAAAGGACCTAGCTCATAAGAGGACTGTGAGGGTTAAAGAATTAGTACGTGTGGTGGGCTTAGAATTCTTCCTGGAAACATTTTAAATGCTGTCACAATGCCTGCTACCACTTCCGCCTCTATTGCCACTGCTACCTGCGACATCTCTGTAGTTTTTACAAAAGGTGGCCAGCATTTGGGGGGGAAAGTTTGAGGCCGGGTGCTGCCAGGAAGGGGCAGTAGAGAGTGGTTAGAAAGAGAAGGGCTCTGGGGTTGAATCTCTAGGATTCAGCTTCTGCTTCACCTCTTAGGGTTGCAGGATTCCTCAAATCCCTAGCCCAAGCCTCAGTGTTTCTGGTCTGGGTAGTGGGGTGCATATGGCAGCTCCCTCGGGAGGCTACCGTGGGGTGTGGGTTGTGTCGCGGTTCTCACAGGAGGGATGCTCAGTCCACAGCCATCCAGGTGTTCCCCTGGGGCCTCCTGGGCACACACCAGTGCCTGGCTAGGGAGGGTGCTCGTGACCTTGGCTGCTCGGTGTACGTGGCACTTGGGTGGGGTGGGGCGTGGTGAAGGTCTGGGGGAGGCATGGGTCCCAGGACACTTTACCATCCTTGTGGGATAAGAAGCTCAAAAACTGTTCTTTGTTTTAGATATGAAGGAGAACCTGGAAAATTGTCCTCGACAGAGAAAATTAAAGCCACTGTCTTGCAAAATTGCCTTCGGAGTGGCTCGGAGGTCCCTCTGTCACTCTCTCCGCTCTCCCTTCCTGTCTCTGCAGGGTGCAGGGGGCTCAGGATCAGCCCCGGGAGGGGAGGTAGATGCCCCATGGGACCCTGCAAGCTCTGGACCTCTCACTCACTCTTGCATCTGGCTGGGTCAACAGCACTTCATAGGAAAAGGCCAGGAAATGTGATCCTTGTAGGTGGGAAATCCACCCCGGCCCGGGGCCCCAGCAGAGGCCGTGGTTTCTCAGGGTCTGGCTTGCCCGTGGTAGCCTGACCACTTTTTGCTACCCATACCAGGTTCTGCTGTGCCTGCAGCTCGATTTCCAGTGCGTTGGCTGTGCGCTTCAGCTCCAGGACCTCCATCTGGCAGCCCTGCAGTTGCTGTGCGCTGGACAGCTGCTGCTGGCTCAGCTCCTCTGCCTGCGACACAGGTCCTGTTAGAGAATCCCAGGAGGCCGGAGCCCAGGAGCCCACCCTGGCCGCACGGGGCTGACCTGGGCGGTGAACCACTCTTCCGCCTCCCTGCGGTTGTCAGCCAGCACCGTTTCGTACTGCTGCCGCATCTCCTCCAGGGTCCTGTTGAGGTCCACGGTGGGGGCTGTGTCCAGCTCCACACTGAGTCGATCTCCAAGTTGCCCACGAAGCACGCTGACCTCCTGGAGGTGGAGATAGAGGACAGCGTGCAGCAGAGCCCGAGGACAAAAATGTCCATCTGATAAATGTGGTGTCCTATTTCAGTATTGGGCAGACTGGGTAAAAATGAGGGTGGGGGCGTTGATTCACATCGCCTGGCCTGAATCTCTTTTGACCACTTGTAAGTGCCTCAGTATCTTCCTCTGCCAAATGGATGGGATAATTATGCCTCTTCTGGGAGTTACTGTGAGACACAGGAGATTTAACATGCACACACAGAACTTGAAGAAGTCCCAGCAGGTAGCAAAGTGTCAAGAACAAATATTGGAAGAGAAAATAAACTTTGTTACATCACTCAGCCTTCATCAGTATGGAATAAGCCTACACTTAATGTTTTATAATCCAGACCTCCTTTGAAGATAACAACATATGATTTATTAACCATCATCAATTTCCTGCTATCTTGTTTTTGAAATTCTGTATCTTTGTTTTTATTGTTTTTTTCTCTTTAAAATAAAAATTTAAAAAATAGTTTACAATTCAGAAGCCTTTACAAATGCAAACTCTTTAAAAACATGAATGCAGATACTGCTTGAACCTGTCTCCCTTTTCCAGAATGAACTTTGTTGTCCGTGTTGATTAGGTCGATTTTCACAGCTTGTGGGTTAGACTTAGGGGTGCCAGTAGTGGCAAAAGGTGTGGGGAGCTCCTTCCTGTGATACCAGCCAGGGGTCACACCACAGACAGTGACATGGGACAAACGTCACCTCTGCACTCAGCCACATGCAGGACCGAGCAGGCGGTGGGGAAGGGTACCGCAAGGAGTTCTGGTTCAGCGTGAGCAACATCCGCATGCATTCAGTTTGCACTCACGGCTTTGACACTCTTAGCATCCTTTGTCTCTTTGTTTTCCTCACCTCTTGGTGGCTTTTCTTGAGGCAAAGGAGATCGTCCTTCAGTGACTCCACGTGGGCCTCCAGGTCAGACCTGCACAGGGTCAGCTCCCCCAGGATCCCTCGCAGGCCGCTGATGTCATTCTCCACCAGCTGCCGCAGGGACAGCTCACTGTCGTACCTTTTGCAGTGAGAGAGGTACATGCAGTGCTTACTCTGCTAGACGGTACAGAGCTCCGAGGGGGGGAATGCAGGATCCAGAGAGGCTATAATTCCTCTACCTGCACCCCAAACAATGCTAGGTTCAAGCTTTTAAAGCATGCTCACCTTAAAAATATTAGGTAGAGAATATCGGGGGTGGGGGAGAGTGAGAACAAGAGTGTGAGAGAGATCCATTAATTATTTTCAAATTACAATTCTACGTACTTTGCCCTAAAGTCATCAGCGGCCAGTTTGCAGTTGTCAAGTTGCACAGCAAGCCTGGAGTTCTCCGCCTTTGTGCATAAGATCTGAGAAGCAAATTATTCCGTAAATAGATGCTCCTTAGAAAGAAGCCTACCTAAGTCCTCCTTCAACAACAATGCCATTCGTTACCTTGTGGAAGTGTTTGTAAGAAAGTATAAAGCTGCCCTCAGCGTGCTTTTCATATTAACATGTCACTTCATGAAGAGAACAGCCATGCCAGTTCAGAGGCAAAGAACAGGAATAAAAAGGTTTGCTTTTGACACGATCTAAGGCATTTTACAACACTCCCAGGCATTTGAACACTGTTACAATATTCTCTATCCATGGTAATAGAAATGCACCAGTAAAAGAAGGAAAGGAATACTGGGTGAAGTTTAAGAGGTGACATTCAACATCTGTGAAGAAGAACATAAACATGCAGTCTCATACCCGACTGAGATGATACAGTGTTACAGACAGGAGTGGTTTTAGATAGGATAGTTTTCTCATTCCACAGATGCTAAAAGTCAAGTCTACAGATCACCGGCTACTTGTAGTCCCTCAATAATTAGTGGCAGCCCTGGGCTCCTGCACGGTGCATTAGCTCTTGGCATTCTCCTCTCCCTTGGCTCATTTCCATCAAACGGTCCCTGGCAGGAGGCTATCAAGCAGACCAGAGACAGGAAGGTGGAGCTGTGAGATACCGAACCTTTTGTTGGAGGTCTTCGATGGTGTCGAAGTAACACTGATAATCAGGGCACAGGAACAGGGCCTCCGGCTCGCACTGTCCTCGAATCTTGCTTTCCAGTGCCGCGTTGGCCTCCTCCAGGTAGCGCACCTTCTCCAGGTAGTTGGCCAGTCTGTCGTTCAGGAACTGCATGGTCTCCTTCTCGTTGCTGTTGAACGCTCCGTCTTCACACCAGGCGCCGTTCTCCACCAGGCAGGCACCGTCACAGCCAGCAGCCAGGTAGCACGGGGCCAGGCGCCCAGGGGACAGGTGAGTCCTGGGGAGGAAGTTTGACCCAGGGCCAGCGCTGGGAAGATGAGTGGCTTCCGAGGGACAGGTCGAAGCAGGGTCACAGCCTGGATCTCTAGCACAGGACTCAGAAGGGCCTCGCACCAGCAAACCATTACAAGTCATCATTGTCTTACGGGGGAGGCCAGGCAGGCTGTGAAACTCCGACGATCTTGACTCCAAACGCCTCCCTCCCTCTCGGACACTTTTATATGGCACCTGCATGGGTGTTTACGGAGGGTGACAGACGCTTTCTTCACCACTGTGGGTGCTGTTTGCATGCAAACATTTCATTAGTGTTGCTTATTTACCCAGGAGGAGTTTTATGCCTCATAAAAGGATAACCTTAGGTTACTAAATCAGGACTTGCACCATTTCCATAAGCTGATGGGATAAAATACTTATTTCAGAAAACCATCACAGGAAGCATTATGCTTTTGGTGAAATAAGGAACAAAAGAGAAAATTTGGTCAATGGGTAGTTAAAAATGCAACCCATTCCAAATAAAGATGATAATAACCTACCAATTTTGATTCTGTGGATTGATTACTTATGTGTACTTTTAAAAGCAATGTGACAGCTCATTAATTGACATTAGTTTGTGTCACCACCATTAAAATGGTCATTCTGAATAGCAGTCTTGAAAGGCTTGTTGTGGTCTTAGAGTAGTTGTGTATGTGGTAGAGGTACAAGGTGTATTCTGGGCTTAAAGTGTGCGTGTGTGTGTGTGCACATGTATGTGTGTATGCATGTGTGTGTGCATGTATGGGCATGTGTGTGTGAACCATATCTCCCAGTGTACACATTGAAAAGTCACTTACATAACTGATGAGTTATGCCCTGTTAACCAAAATATAACCAAAATATAAATGGGTTACCAAGCCCTGAAGTGGTGATCTTTGATTTCCTGAGACTTGTGCTCCCATTTCTTACTTCTCGTTTTTAGACGAATTATATTATTATTATTATTATTTAACCTGTACTTTCCTCCTCTGTCTCTCCTTCCATCCCATGCCAGGGATCAAACCTGGGGCATTATATGTGCAAAACACACTTTACCCCTGAGTTATACCCTAGCCCTTATCTGTAACTTCTTTTTTCTTTTAATCCGTAACTGCTAATAAGACCTAGATATAAATTTTGAGTTATAATCCTTTAGTTGCTTGGGAAACTTTCATTGATTATACTTCTCAGTACAGGCAAGGAAGCCATAGAAATCTTGTCTTCTGAGATATGGAGTCTTCTTTATTTGGTTATGAAGGTCACCATTTTTTGATGACTGGAAATACTGAAACTTGGTGAACAAAACTCTGTAATATGGGTTTCAAGCCAGCAGTTTGATCCATTAGGCTTCCCGGTGTAGTATCAGATAAAACAGGAACTTGGGATGGAAGTTTTCCGGACTTTCTTGAGTTTTACTTTTGCTATAAAATATAGTGAATTCCACTTTGACTTTAATTGTGCTATAGATTTCATTTTCAAAAGTGTATCTCTAGAGTGTTACAAGGAAAATTCCCATTAATTTGACAAAGTTAAAAATTTCATGACCCGAAATAAAATTTTCTCTAACTCTGAGCCCTACTCCTGCTATGGAAACAAAAAATAAAAAACAGAACATGCATAGGTAGGTTAACTGAGTCTCTTGGAAGTGATTATTCACTGGCAGATCTGGGTTTGGAGTTGGCGATTCTCTTTACGTTTCACTACTTGTACTAAAAGTTCTTAGAGGCCTGGCAGTTTGTATTTGTTGCTTTTGTGCAAAGGGAATGAGTTTGAAATTCAAAGTCACATTTGAAAATCATAAATCTCTGAAAAGAGATTGCAGTCTCACAGTAAACCTAATGAGTCAAAAGAAAAATATATTTGAAGAGAACTTGTGTCTTGGTTTTCCCATTATGCACTCTAGTTAATTAAAGTGTGTTACTATGTAACATATTATTTTCAAGCAACCAGGGATCAAATGAGAAATATTTTCTCTTTTCTTGAACTAGTTTCTAACTGGGGAATGTTGACTGCTGGTTACTGCATGTGCACACAGGATTGGACTCTGTATTTTGGTCTTGATTAATCAGGAGCAATGAGTGATGACTGACAGCTTAGATCATGAAAACTGGGGGGCGGGATTCATGTCTACAGCACACCATCCTCTGGAGAAGGGAACACCAGGAAGAGGAAAATAAGGGACACCATGAATGATCGTGGTCAGTGCCAGAGTTGTTCCATTGTGGAATACCCTCTGATCTCAGGACATCTAAAATACAAGTCCATCTTTGGTCACCCTCCGAAGATGAAGCCCAGATTTTTTACCTCAACAGATATGACCATCTTCAACGCAGGGCTGATTTACCTATTGTAATCCACATATTGAATATTGTAATCCAAGTACTGTAATTCCTTTCCTAATCTTCCTCACAATTTGGAAAGCTGTATTTGTAATCCCACTGAAATGTTATTGGAATCACAGCATATCAATTCCAATCTACCACCTCCAGTGCAACCCAAGGCAACAGTAAAGACACCAAGACATGTTCAGAGTTAAGGGCAACCAAGGGATCCTAAGTCCAATCCAAGTGAGGATGTGCAGACAAAGGCCTTGATTCTAGGCCTCTCCCAGAATTTATTATCTTGTGAAGAAGGGGGTCGTTTGAGGATGATTGACTTGAACTGGCTAGCCAGGTGGGGAGAAAAGTATCTTTGTAATATGCAAGGAGATATGCAGAAGGACCAGTCTGCACAACTAGACTGGGGTAGCATATGAATGGTTTTAGGAGGCCGTTGCTTTAGTTTCTGATATGTAAACTTTTGTGCCCTGGGGACGCATAGAACTGAGAGGCTCTGCCATCCTGCTGCTGGACTCAATCTTATACAGAGAGCACTATGTGAGGAAACAGGAAACTGTCAGATTGGCCTCTGGGATTGCATATCAGTACCTCGCTAGCCTTATTTGCATGGCTTTGAGCCAACTGAAGGAAGAAAGGAGTAGCACAGCATGCTCTGTACACATCAGTGTGTGGAAATAAGTCTTGATTTAAGTAACATTGCACAATTGTTCAGCATTCAAGGGGAGCCGCTCAAATTGTCTCCTACATTACCTATTGAGGCTCCTGTCCTGATTTCTGTCTTACAGACCCAACCTCCAGCCACTTTGCAAACTTGCTGGGTGCCATCCCCTCTGTCATTCCCTGCCTGATGAACTTGGATGACAAACTCAACACAAATGTCCCTCAGTGGCTCAGGTGGAGACAGGGCTCTTCCCAGAGACCCTGCACAGGGCCCCTGGCTCTCTAGCAGCTGTCGCATTGCTTTTGAATTCTCTGTATTTTTATGTATATTGGTCATAGTTTATCAGTCTTATTTTTACTCCTGTCTTATTTAAGACATGTATCTTATTTGTCTTCTTGTTCTCCACACATGGGCCATACATACAATAGACCCCTAAAAATGTTTGCTAAAAATACACCCACTGAGGTTGATCACAACATCTCTTTTGATTCACAATTATTCACAAAAAGATATTAACATTAAAGGAGATGAAAAATTTGTGGAAGATAGAACACTGTTGTACTGGTCAAAATATTTACATTTTATATCCAACATTGTTAGTGCTTACCACCTGTATCTTCTTTAGTTAGTTATGCAACCTCTTTATGGAAAATAATGCCTGCCTTTTCTACTGTATATGCCTGTCAAATAGTAAGTGTGGATATATTTCACTTAATAAATAGTCATACTTCATGGCAACATAAAATCTTCAGTTGCTGCATCTTGGACCCTAATGACTCTAGAATTATCAAATGTATATTCTTTTTCTTCTTTAACATCTTTCTTATAGAGAGAACATTTGCATACAATTAAGTGCAGTTTTGACCAATGTGTACAGTTCCATAATCATTGCCATAGTCAAGATCTCTCAAATCTCCATAATTCCTCCGATAGCTCAGAACTCTGATGATACCAAAGATTCGCACTGAAGTAGAGCATTTCAGAAACCTTGGAAGTGGAGAGAGAAGCTCAATAGATGTGTTTCTACTCAGTCAGTACTCAGTTTCCAAAAAGAAATGGTGCACTGGCTCCTACTGCCTTAGATTAGCCTTGTTGATTTTTTAATTTTTTGAATAGACTCACATGATGGGAATGTTTTGGTGTTTGGTTTCCTTCACTCAGGACCATGTTAATTCATCTATATTGATGAGGAATATTCCATTGAATGCTCAAGTTGTTTATTCTCTTTTGTAGGGACATTTTGATTATTTCTTGTTTGAGGCTATTATGAACAAAAGTTCTGTAACATTCTTGCATATACATATATATATGTGTGTATATATATATATATATATATATATATATAATTTCTAATACCCAGGCATAGAATTGTTGAGTCATTGAATAAGCATATAGTCTACAAAGCATACAATTACCAACTATGAGTCATTGAATAGGTATATGTTTTGCAAGAAACTACCAGGCTTTTTGCCCCAGTCTACTATAAATTTACATTTCTCAAATGACTAATTATGGGCAACCCTTTCCATTCCTTTATTAACCTTTTGGGTATGTCCTTTCATGAGTCAACTATTCAATCTTTTGTCTATAATTTTATACTTTGAATACATGTCCTTTGTCAGATATATGTATCTTGAACATTTTTTTCCCTGTGACTCATCTGCCTTTTTATCTTCTTAGTTACACTTTTGATGGACATAACTTTTAAAGTTCTGTTTGTAGTTTCTCGTAAGGTGCTTCATGTCCCCTCTAAGAAATACCTGCATATCACAAGATGGCTTTTCAGTTTATGGTTTGCTTTCTTAATTCTTCTGTTAGTTTTACAGTTTTAACTTTGACATTTAGGCTTTTGAAATGCCTTATTTAATTTTTATGGATGATGTCTACAGTCAGAGTTTATTTCGTTCCATTCAATTGTTCCAGCATAACTTATAGAAAAGATTATGTCCTTATTGGTTGGAGTGACATCTTCATTAAAAATCTGAGGACTGAGCCTGCTCAGGTTCTGGTCATTTTTTCTCAATCTTTTTTTTTTCTCTCTCTCTTTAGGCTTTGGTTTGGGTTATTTTGATTCATTGACCTCATTCCTAATTGACAGTAACCAATTTTCTATTAAGTCCCCTTTTGAATTCTTTATTTTGGATATCATACACTTTATTTCCAGAATTTTCATTTATTTCTCTCATTTACCTTAAATAATTTAAGTTCATTTATTAAATCAAACCCTAAAATTACACTTCTCTGATGTGGTCCCTTTCCTTGTTCTTTCTTCTTTTACATCTGCTCATCTTTTCCTTTAAATCCTTGAAACTATTTGAAAGAAATGTTTTAATGTCTGTGGATCCCTGGAAGTATTTTTATTACCTATTTTTCCTTGATGTTTTTCTCTTGATTTCCTCTTGATGTTGAGTGGCATTCTCTTGTTTCTTCACATGTCTGAATTTTTTTTTTATTATATGCTGTTTGTCTTGGAGGTATGCTTTGGATGTCTTGATTATGTTGTAGAGTTTTGAGTGTTGTTTGCTCTATCAGCAAGTTAAATCACTGGCAGATCCTTTTGATCCTCTAGGGCTTGGTTTCAGGCTTGGTTAGAGAGAGTACAATTTAGTGCGTTCCGTACTCCAGGTTATGATCTTCATTCTTCTGACTCGTCCCTTCTGGAACGTCAGTTGAACGCCTAAGGTACTCAGAGAGTCTTTCCCACCGGTGGGCTGCAGCTTCACATTTACCAGTAGCAAATACCCTCCGGTACCTCTGCTACTTTCTAATTCCCCAGCAGTCACTCTGCTCTACTCGTGGAATTTCATCCCACATACACACCACCTAGCCCTGTGCTAGCACCAGAGACCTCTTCCACAGATGTCTGCTCCTGCCCATATCCTACTGCTTTGTCTCCAGAACAGCTGTTCAAACTGCATTTCAGTATGCCACTGGCACATCCAACTTAACACATCTAGAGCAGAACTCTTGAATTCTTTCCTTCTCCTCTGCTTCCATGCTAGTTGTTGTCATAACCCCCGCCCCCTACCCTCTCTGATATCTTCTCTCCATTTCCTTTGGCCGCAGCTCTACATCCATTTGTCTTTGACTACGTCTTTGACAATTTCCCTTTAACTTCTTTAACCCTGGGGCAACAATCTTGATGTTCTCAACTATTTGACCCCTTTCCTAATGTGACTGGTAGAACAATTCTCATATTTTTTTACTATGATAGAGCAATTGGGCTTCAATAAATAATTATAAACTGTACGAAGGAAAAAAGGGTCACTGTGGTTGGATCTGTCTTACCTGGGAGACAGTTACTTGCTAGTTATTTTGAACAGGAAAAGCCTAACACAGAATATATAATAGGTGTTTCATAAATGTTAGCAGATCACTTTTTTCACGGCTAATCAAGTCCCTTGGAGTAGTTGATATGGTTGATCATGTTTGGTGTTCAGTATTTCCCAACCTGTCTTAACCTGTGTCTTGGGAGGATAACTCGTAGAAAATCTCCTTCCAAGTATGCTGGTAGACTGGATCATCTCATAGGCCAAGTCATTTAGTTTTCTTAAAACAACAAGAATAACAAAAGCAAGAAATATTTCTGTACAGTCACCATTTTCAGATTTATCCATATCCCCAGTTTTTCTTAAAATGCCAACATTGGTAGTTAAGAAACACATTTAACAAATTCACAGAAACAAAGAAAAGCAGACATCTGTGCTATGCTGGAGAGACACAATTTATTAGGATGATCATGAGGAAGTTCCTCAATTTGGGGAAAGATTCCACCCAAGACTGGAAACAGAATTCCCAAGCACCCAAAGAAAGAAACATTTTAATATGAAGGAGTCAAGCAGCTTTGGGAAGCCCCTAGGCATTCACCTATCAGGCCGTGGTTTCACTACATGGTGACTGGAAGTCCCTTACGGCGATTTTGGTGGGGGCTGTGGGTGATGTCAGTGATTCTGCCACCCGTGTTCCAGCTTCTAAGGCAGAGGAAACCAGCTGCAGGCGCGGCGACAGGTGAATGCTAAAGCTCCTGGGTTGGCTCTTCCCACGACAGGCCGTGCACGAAGCCGGCAGGTCAGCAGCCGCTGGGGAGGCAAGGGTCACAGCAGCGCTGGGTGAAGGTGGTGAGGTTGATGGTCTCCAGGCCCGGGGTTGGCTGGCAGGAGTTGAGCAGGAAGCAGGTGGGCACACAGGGCTGGGGAATGTGGCAGGGTGGGGGGCAGTTGTCGCAGCAGGTGGGCTCCAGTTGCCAGACGGTGTGTGGGCAGGTGCTGGGCAGGCAGACCCCGCAGCGGC
>RJWM01009665.1:0-66974 GCA_004363535.1 Dasyprocta punctata | reverse complement strand
AAAAAAAAAAAAAAAAAAAAAAAAAAATTCCTTACAGTTTCCAGAGCACATGGCAGTGTCCCACTCTCTGCTGGTGTCTAGATCTCACTGGCCATCATTGCTTTCTCTGTCATCTGCTTTCCCCACTGACCGGCCCAGCAAAGTTGTGGGGCTCTGAGCAGAAGGGACCCAGTACAATCACATGCTGTTTTGTGCTTTGTGTTACTCTTTGAGAACCATATTCAGAGGAACAGGGGTACACTTAGGAATAAGGGCCCAGAGCAAGTAAGGTTCCAGGCTGTGATTCAAACCTAAGTCTGTCTGGTACCCAAACCTTGTTCCAACCATACTATAGCTGGGTACTTGTGACCAAAGAATGGCTGCCAGGGTCTGCTATCACACTAGGCTGGCCTCCTAAAACCAGCACTGAGAACACCCTACAGCTGAAGAATAGTTGGGAATGGAAGGCGAACTTCCAATGTAGACCAAATGCAGCAATCGCCCAAGAGACCAGCTTTCATGGCACCAAATAACTTAAGTGGTAGTAAGGGTGCAGGGTAAAGAGAGACCCAGAGGTCAGAAGTTGTCCAAGTACGGCATCAGTGGAACCCAGTTACCTCTTCTGATTAGTCCAAAAAGGCTCTTCCTGGGAGGCTTGCAGAGGATGAGAGCAGAGGCTGGGGACGTTTTGGGCAGGTGAAATGAGGTGACCAATGGACAGCCATTAAGTAACATACTGGAATTCCTATCGAGTGCGCACAAAAACCAAGTCAGAGACTCAGCTATAGTCTAGCCCCTTTCTGTTGAGAAGCTTTGGAGAGTGGGGCTAGAAGCCCTGCCTGCAGGCTCGTGGGCAGGAGTCAAATTATGTAGAAATATGCTGTACAGGAGAAATCCCGCTGCCAATCAGCTACTCAGGGAATCTATTTTAAGCCCCTGCTATACGCACTAGCTTGGGCTGCAAGGCAAATGTGTCTGCAGCCAGAGAGGTAGATTTCAGGCAGAGGTGAGGGCAATGCATTCGCTCTGGATTGACAAAAAACCTTTGGTGTAGATAGAACCATTGGGTTCTTTGAAGTCCCCTTGTTCCCTTGGTGTAACAGTGTGTGATGTATCAAACTGCCGCTGCACTGGGTTCCTTCCTGGGTGAGACTAAGTAACACCGAGGTCCAGTCCCTAACTGGCTTTGCATCCTTTCCCCCCACTGTCTCTGCAGAAATTACACCCTCCCTCTCATTAATGATAAATACTGAGATCTGGTCAAAGCTTTGCTAGATTGTGTATTCAGGCCCTAAATTCTTCAGCTTAAACACAACTGCACTTCCCTGAAACCACAAGCAAGAAGAGAGGCATGTGGGTGCCCACACAACATGTTGACCTTATGTCTGACCAGGGTGCTTTGCCCTTGCTTCTTGTTGTCCAGATGCACTCAGCCCAAGCTCCTGGGTCTCTCCATGTTTTTGTTTTTTGTTTTTTTGTTTTTTGTTTTTTGTTTTTTTTGGTACTGGGAATCAAACTCAGGGCTTTGCACTTGCCAAAAGTTATTTTCTTTTCTTTCTTTCTTTCTTTTTTTTTTTTGTACCGGAAATCGAACTCAGGACCTTGCACTTGCCAGGTAGCTGCTATGCCACTGAGCTATATACCTGGCTGTCCATGTTTCCCAGGGTAGTCACCATTCCCTAACTTTGATGTATTCTTTTCAGATTCTTTGACTTGGTTCATTCTGTTCCACCTGCTCATCATTTCCTTCAGCTCTTTCTCTGATTATGGTAATCCCACTTATGCTACAAGTACCAGTGCAATGTTAACCCCTCAAAGGAGGCCTTCCCCAATGGCATGGTATATAAATTGATTAACAGTGTTTGGGCTTGGGAGATATTCAAGAAATGTTTGTGGCCATTCTTTATTGGTGATGATTCCTCATTCTCTGGGAAGTACCTGTCTCACTTTCCTTTCTGTTCCCACTGAAGTTTGCTTGTTCTTAGATCAAATGAGGCTTTCAACCTTGGAGTTAATGACCAGGTTTAAGATTCAGATGGCTCTGGGTTACCTACTAGTTGTGTGACCTTAGCAAGTAATTTCAACTCTGAGACTTGGTTTTCTCACTGGTCAAATTTAAAGACACTCAAATATGCTTCACAGCATCGTTGTATGGATGGAATGAGATGATATCTAGGATGCTTTGAAAAGACAGAGCACCTGGCATATAGTAAGCACTCAGTATGAGTTTGCCGTTCTTTTCATTGCAATCATTAATAAAATACAGAGACTTCCAGATCTGGCCATGGTGGAACAACCCCATTCCTTCCAGACTGTCTCTGTGACACAGTAATTCTGGGCATAATACAACAGACAAGCATTTGAAGACTCCAGAAGGTGGAAAGGAGAACTATCAAAAGACCTTGATGCCTGAGGAATGACATGGTGATGAGCTTGTGGATTTTCTTGTTGCTTTTCATGTATCCCAGACATAGCACTTATGTACTACCAACCTGGAACAGTAGCAGGTGTAATTTTTAAAAAAGTGAGCAAAGCAACAAACAAGAAATGTCATCTCCCTCTATCCAAAGGACTAGGAAAAAGATGACCTAGCAGAACAAAAACTTTTTATTTATTTGTATTGAGACATAATATTTGTACATTTTTATCGGGTACAGTATGATGATTTGAAACACGTACACAGTGTATAATAATCAAATCAAGATAATAAGCACTTCTATCTCTTCAAATGTTAATCACTGCTATTGTTATGAAATTCCATACTCTTCTAATTACTTTGAAATATATCAGATTATTATAACCAAGTTACCCTATTGTACTATATAGAAAACCAGAAATAATTCTTTCTCTCTAACTGTATTCTGATGTCCCTTAATCAACTTCTCTCTATCCTCTTTATACTGCTTTTCCCTCTTTAGTGAATACTGTTTCATGCCTTCTTCTGAATGAATAAGGAAAATGCCGTATGTAGAAACAGTGGAGTACTATTCAGTCATAAAAGGAATAAGATCTTGTCATTTGCAGCAACATGATTGGACATGGAGAAGATCATGTTAAGAGAAGTAATCCAGGCATAGAAAGATAAATAGCACATCTTCTCATAAATTTGTTCAAACTAAAACATTTTCATATTACCAGCCCTACACTACCAAACAAAAGAGGAAAAATTCCCCGCTCTTCCCCAGTCCACATGTCTGAGTCCTGTCCCTCCTTCTAAGAGCTCCCCTGGTAGCCCTTCTCTCCTCTCCCAGCATCTGGCTGGAGTCTGTGCCAAGTTGTTCTTGTGAATCACCATGCCTCCTTCAGCCCTGCCCCCTGAGCTGGTAAACTCCTGGGCACCTAGAAGCTTCTCAGTAAATGTTTGCTGCATCAGTGCCCAGTGCCCACAGCTTGCATACAATGAAGAGTGGCCTGAGCCCTGCCAGCCAGCAACTGTGCTTGCAGTGTCCCCACTTATGTTGTGGAAGATGGAGACTTTCCAGTCAACATGAAGGGAGAGCAGAGGCTGGGGAGTGTGAACTCTGTCATTGGTTTGGCTGCTACCCAACGTGCCTCTGGCCAGGAGGTGGCTGGACAACCGCGGGCTCACAGACAGCCATTGAGCAAGCCTCATAAAAGGGTCTGTGTCCATAGGCCTGACACATCTGGGCCGGGTGCTTGCAAAGCCAGTTGATACGCTGGATGGCACAGGCAGTTTCCTGTGAGTTATTGTGGTCAAAGACTTACCCTGCCCCCACCCCTTTAAGCTCCATCCAGACTCACAGCTATTCTACTGTGTACAGGCTGTCCCTTTTATTTCATAACCTTCTTTTTACTTTGCAAGTTTTAAAACATGTCATTATGGAAATATGGTTATATAGTATAAAATTATATTGTTGGTCCTCTCTGAAACTGAAGCACATTACCATTGGCACCCATAAAATAATCAATAATTTTTTAATGGTGGAAGACCAAATGCCTCCCCCTTAAGATCAAGACCGAGGCAAAGCTTTCAACTTTACTCAGAACAGTACAAGTGGTCCTAGCCCCTGCAATAAGGAAAGAAAAGGAAACAAAATGTATAAAGACAGGAAAGGAAACAAAACTCTCTACTTGCAGATGACATGATTGTTCATGTAGAAAAATCCAAAAATATCACCAAGGAATATCCAAGGACTAGTAAGTGGATTCAGCAAGGAGTCAGAGGACAAACACATACACACACACAGAATCAATTAATCACATTTCTGTATACTACCAGTAAATATATGGCGATTACAATTATGAATTTAATACCAGTAATAATTATGCTAATAAAAATGAAAATTTTAGATATATCTTTAACAAAACATATATTATCATGCCAAAAACCACAAAAGATTAATGAGAAAAATCATAGAACGCCTAGACAAATGGACATATTATGCTCATGGATTAGAAAATGCAACACAATAAAGATTTCAATTCCCACTAAACTGATACACAGCCTCAACATAATTTCTATCAAACTACCAACAAAGTTTGATAGACATGCAAAAAGTTATTCTAAGTTTTACATGGAATGTTATAGGCTAATATAGACAAAGACAGAGGAATAATTCTACCCAAATCAGGGTGGAGAAGATAGGCAGAAAGATCAATGGAACTCCATGAGGAACTCAGAGAAAAACAGAATCAACAGTTAATATTTGACGAAGTTGCAAAAATAATTAAATGGAAGAAGGATAGTCTTCTCAGCAAATGGTGCCAGAACAATTGGATATCCACAAGCCAAAAAATAAACCCTGATCTAAATCTCATAACTTATATAAAAATTAACTCAAAATGGGTCATGCAGTTAAATGGAAAATGTAAAACTATTGAAGTCTTAGAAAAATACAACACTGGAAAAAAATCTTTGAGATGTAGGGGTAAGCAAGAGTCCTTAGATTGGCACCGATATCATGCCCCATAAAAGGAAGACGAATTAGCCTTTTTGCTCTTCAAAAGGCCTTATGAAAAGGATGCAAAAACAACCTGTAGATATGGAAGAAATCTTTGACAACCATATAAAACTGACAAAGGACTTGTTTCTAGAGCATACAGTGAGTTCTTAAAACTCAGCAGTAATCTACAATCCATTTGGAAAATGGAAGAAAGGCATAAAGAGGTATTTCTGGAAGATAATCCACAGATGGAAAATGAGCACAAGAAAAGATTCTCAACCTCACTAGCCATTAGGGAGTGCGAGTTTTAACTATGATGGGATGCCACGCCACACCTATCAAAATGACTAGGCTAAAAAATGGGAGCAACACCAAAAATTGCCAAAAATGTGCAGGAACTGGATCACTTACCTTTGGCCAGTGAGAATGCAAAATGGTATAGCCATTCTAGGCAACAGGTTGACAATTGCTTATGAATATAAACTATCATACATAATTATGTATGCAATTACCATACAACCAAAAATTGTACCCCCAACATTTATCGTAGAAAAATAAAAGCTTATCTTCACCCAAAGGGTTGGGTTGTGAATGCTGATAAAAGCTTTAGTGTCAATAACCCCAAGCTGGAATTGGCCCAGATAGTCTTCAGTAGGAATGACCAAATAAACTGCGGTATAACTGCATTCTGGAAAACAGTACTACCGGAAATGAAAAAGAAACAGACTACAGATATGCACAATCCACGTGCATCTCCTGAGAATAATGCTGAATGAAAAAGCCAACCTTGACTTGCCACAGGATGCTCGGGTGTATGGAACGTCTGTGTTCTGCCCTAGCTCTCCTGGTTCTGAGGCCTTTAGATCCAGACTGAAATATGTACCATCAACTCTCTGGTTCTCAGGCCATACTATATATATAAAATGTCATCCCTTTCTCGAGAGAACTCTAATACACACTTGCAAATTAACACAGGTAAACCTGGGAATATAGGAGTAAGATCAGTGGATTTTATCAGTGTCCATCATTTCACAGAGTTGAAAAATGATGAAATTCTACTTCTCTCATTCTCTCTTCATTTGTTAGCTAGGAATACTTCCATACAAAGAAGCTTCTCATCACCAACTATTTGGTTATTTTTAGGCATAGTTTGTTCAGGAAAGTCAGAAGAAATGTTTTATTCTCTTCTTATTTGCTGGTTATTAAAGTAAGGGGTTGGTTTCCTAGCATCCTCCAAATAGGAGAGCAATGTTTTCTTTTTCAAAAATCATTTTGGTACTACTGGCTCTTGCAGATTTGAGTATACTTGGTGTACTACAATCTTTTGCAGTAAGTATCTTTCTTGATGTTCAAAGCATCATATCTTTGGCCAGTGGATGTTTACATAGTCTGGTTCCTGCGTCCTTTTGCCAGGGTCCTGATAGCCCCTGACAGCTTCTTTGCTTTCTTCTATGACAAGAAGTTCCAGGGTTTCTAGTATATTTTCTGCTTCAGTCCTGCAATCAGCCATTTCTCCAAGGAACACTTACAGAATTTCTTTTAGTGGGAAATGATATTTAGAAATCATGATCTTGTCACTATAGATATCACTGTCAGTGTGTTTGCCAATGTTTCTAGGACTTTTCAGGAACAGAGGCAAGGAATATTTTTGAGACACCGTAAGTTATCCATCCATACTAACACTTTCAGTTCAGATTCACAACTACAGGGTTTTCATTTAACTTCTTCCACTGACTAAAACTACCAAATGAGCAGTTTTACTCTACAACACTTGCATAACAGTCTCAGACAAATACAACTAGCCTTACTACCAACAGTATGATCACACACTTCAGGAAAATTGTTTATGTTTCTTTCTTTGTTTTTTTTTTGCTTAGGATGAATCCAGCTAATGATGTTCAGTCAAATCAGTGTGTTTTAGGTCACTTAGACTAGTTCTCTACATGGTTTCATGTCACTCACAGACTAGGCACTAAAGTCCAACTGTGGGAATGGGAAAAAATTTTAGTCAATTGTCCCTCAGACAAAGAACTTCTATCTAGAACATACAAAGCTTTGAAAAAAATCAGATTCCCCAAATTCAAAGACCCAATCCAAAAATGGGCACCTGAGATAAATACGCACTTCTCAGATGAAGAAGTACAAACAGCAAATAAATATATGAAGAATTGCCGGGGATTTAGCTCAGCAGCCTAAGCGCCTGTCTGGCAGGTGCAAGGTTGTGACTTCGATCCCCTGTACCAAAAACAAAAACAAAAACAAAACAAACAAACAAACAAAAATATATATATATATATACATATGAAGAACTGTTCAACATCACTGGTCATTTGAGAAATGCAAATTAAAACAACAATGAGATTCTATCTCACCCCATAAAGAATGGTTATCATCAAGAAATCAACCAATAACAAATGCCAGCAGGGCTGTGGGGGAAAAAGAACCCTTCTCCACTGTTGATGGGAGTGTAGACTGGTACAACCACTGAGGAAATCAGTGTGAAGATTCCTCAAAAAACTAGGATTGGAGATCCCATTCAATCCAGCCATTTCCCTTCTGGGCATTTTCCCAGAAGAATTGAAAACATCATACCACAGCAATATGTGTGCACCCATGTTTATAGCAGCACAATTTGTAATAGCCAAATCTTGGAAACAACCCAAATGCCCATCAAGTGAGGAATGGATAAAACAGATGTGGTATTTTTATACAATGGAATATTACTCAGCTATAAAAAACGATAAACTCTAGGCCTTTATAGGTAAATGGATAGTTTGAGACCATACTCAAAGGTGAAATAAACCAGACTTGCATGTGTAAATATCATATTGTCTCCTTAGTGAAAAAAAAATTGAACAGTAAATAAGATCCAAAATGTTCAATAGATATTGTGAAAATGAAAGGGAAAGAAAGTGCTCAAAAAGAAAGAAGTAGGATAGGGGGAAGTAGAAAAGAAACAAGGGAAAAGATTATAAGAATATATATGTGTGTGTGTGTGTGTGTGTGTGTGCAAGATAGATAACTATACTACTAATCTCTGTTAGTTCATCAAAAAGAACAGTTTGTACTTTCATTGTTTGATTGTTTGACGCCTAAATCAGAAAAACTACTTCAAAGATAATAATATGCAACATAATAACTAGTGTTAATTTCCTATTATTTTGTTTTGAAATTATGTATCATGGTTTCTATTCTGGTTTTTGTTTTTAAAATTAAAAAAAATAAAGTAAAGTCCATCCATGGGAGTTTGCTGTCTCTGTGGTGACGGTCACAACTCTGTAATGAAGCCTGTTTCTTTTGGTTTATTATAATTGCTTGTTAGCCCAAGAGTAGTTTCCTCTACCACACTGTCAGCTCCGTGAGGCAGGGACAACAGGTGTCTTGTCTACCTTTGTACCCCACTATCTGACATGTTGCACTGAGGGCGTGTTCAGTGAGTATTGACTGAGTAAACAAATCTGAACCAGGGTTTGGAATAGAGATCATTATGGTGACACCACTGTGTACCTCCTCTCCAAAGTAAAAGACAAGATCCAGGGCTCTGAGCCTTCTGTTAGCTGAGGAAGTATTTCTGGCCTCTCTGCTTAGTCCTCCTAACCCTCCGTCATGTTCTCAAAGCTTCTACCCCGTGTAATAGGAGCACCAATGCCAATGTTGATGTTACTCCCAAGAAACCTAGAGGTCCTTCAGGAAACAGGACTCCAGGTAGCAAATTTGACATCCCAGAATTCCTAGGGAAAGCATGAAGGTTTGTTGCTATTCAAGAAACCCTGGGAAATGATATTTAGAAATCATGATCTGGTCACTATAGGTATCAGTCCCACAGTGAACCCATAACTAAAACATGATCGTCTTTTTCAAAAGCTCTTGGTTCTCTGTCAAGAACATATTCTAAAGAAAGCTAAAGATTGCTCCACAAGTTTTCTATATTGTTACCCAGCATTATATTGGGAGATTAAGACTCTTGGTTTTCAACTTCTCTGAATGTTAGGTTTATTTTGCTTGTTTGCTTCATATGCTAAAATGGGAAGTTGTGATGAGATCTCCCCAAACTGGACCATGGGTCCAAGGCTCTGGGATCAGAGTAGCACAGTCCAGGTGAGTGGGAAGAAAGAGAAGCCCTAGCTGCTGGCCTGCTCCTGGCTCAGTGGTCTCATCTCCACCATGAGGAGAGAAGGAAGTGGTTTCTAGGGTCTTCCTGTCCTTCCAGAGCTGGTAGACTGGTCCTTCTGTGATGACCTCCTCCCCTAGGGTCCTGCTCTTGCTCACCAGTAGGAAACCCACAAACAGAAGAAGTTAAAGGCCATCTGGGTGCCGTCAGCCAGATCCCTGTTCCTTAGCTGGGAGTGGCTGGGCAGCCTGGCATGGAAAGAAGCCATCCCTAAATTGTCCAATACCCACACATTTTTTTCCAATCCCTTTCATGACTAAACTCAGCTTGTCAACCCCTCAAGCATAAAACACATTATTTATCCTGAAAAGTAGTCTCTTCTCCCCCATGGGAACTGTCCACGTAGGTGTATGGATCTGTAGTCAGGGAAATTAAAATATGCAAATGAAAATGCAAATGAAAAAAGCTAGGCATTGCTCACCATGGTGCTCCCAGGGTTTTCTTGAATAGCAACAAATTAAAGAAATGCTATGTAATCAAAGTTTATATCAAGCCTTAAGAAAGAAAAACTTCATTATCTCTAAATATAGTGATGCATTTCAGTGTGTGCCTCTGTGTCTTGGAATTGTGTGGTGCTCGCTGAGCCAGTGCACGCGCACAGCATTGGGTTTCCTTGGGATGGGGTGGGGGTGGCACTGCTGCTTTTACAATCTTTTTTTTCCTAATGTAATTAACAGATGACAATTAGCAGAGAAATGTAATTTGTACCACAAACTCCTTTTCCCCAGCTTTGGTCCCACTTTTTCCCCTGTGCCACGTGGCTTACAAATCCCCAGTTTGAACTCCCAGTCTGAGGAAAGGGCTGGAGCTAGGGTAGGAGCAGGAAGCTTTCCGCTAGCCAGGTCACCATCTACCGTGGCCCTTGCTTGGCACAAAAGGGATTAAGTGCCACACTGGGCATATAAGAGCTGTTCTTTTCATCTCCTGGGACCACCGGCTGCTGGGATCAGGGATCAGTGAGTTGTTACTCTTGGTTTGGAGTTGGCAGGTGGTGCCTTTCACTCCACAACATGAAGCCAGATGGGCCAAGATTGTCACCTGCACACGTCTCACGTGTCAGCGCTCTTATCAAGGTTCCGAAGTTCCAGAAGGCTGGATTGCAGCTCAGCTCAGCATAGACTTCACCCTGCTTCCCTGGACACAGGCATTTGCTTTGGCCATTTGGTGATGCCTGCTATAAACAAGGTTGAGGTTTTTGACTAAGGCTTGAAAGATGAGCAGTGTAGCTTTCAATGCTGTACTGTTAGGAGTAGCTTTGGGCACAAGAGGATGGGGAGGAACCCCATGCTTAGGAGGCTGGAAAAGAGCTGGCAACAACATTCCCGCTTCTAAACCAAAGGAAGGTTGAAAAATAGGGACCATTTACAAGTGTCTTTCCATTGGCCCTCAATGGACTGGACATGCAACTCCACTGAAAGGGTTTATACAACTTTCTGGCTTTCAGCCCAAACTCAGGCAATCTTTCTGTTGATCAGAAGAGTAAGTATTTTTGTTGCTTCTTTCAATTCAAGGTGACCTCAAGTCATTTGTTTACATTTTATTTAGACAACACTTACACAGAACCTGTTGTATTCTTGGTCTTGTCCTGAAACCTTTATGCATATGAACTCGCATGACCCTCAGGAGAATCCTAGGAGGCAAGCACGACTGCTCTCCAGATCTATGGAGGAGTAAATGATCATGGGGTCAGGGGAAGGGAAGTGACTCACCTAAGGCAACACAGCTACTCAGTGGGTGATTGGATATACAAATTGTGGCACATTCGATTCCGTGGAACACTACTCAGCCTTTACAAGAAAGGAACCGCTAATACACACAATAGCTAAATGGATTTATAAAGAATTACACAGTATTGAGTAAAAAACACTGATCCCTACTGTGTGATTTCATTTATATCCCACTCTTCAGATGACCACATCATAGAAATGAAAAACAAATTAATGGTTACCAGACATTAAGAATGGAATGCACGGCTGGGGAAAGTAGGTGTGGCGATAAAAGGCCAATAAGAGGAATTTCGGTGGCAATAGACTCTCCATCTGGACTGTACGACGTTAGTATCCCGGTTGAGATAATGTGCTGCAAAATTTTTTAAGTTGCTACTATTGGATGGAAACTGAGTAGAGAATGCATGGGGTCTGTCTTACAACTGTATGTGAGTCTACAATAATCTCAAAATAAAATTTAGTTTAAATTTTTTGTCTTGCCTCTCTCACATATCTTGTCAACGAAAGCCTGCCTGTAGCCCTTATTTAATCCTTATTTAACCTCCAGCTCTTACTTAACCTTCAACCCTTATTTAACCTTAATACCTCTCTGCCTCAGTGGTCCTACTTGTGCAAAGAATATTAGCAAGGTCCACCTCCGAGGAAGGGCTGCAGAGCCTTGAGGATACTGATGGACAGTGACGGGGCTGTGCTCCTCAAGAGACTGGGTTGAAAGCAAAGGCCAGAAAGTCGACAAGGCCTGGTCCTGATCCTGCCATGTTTGTGGTGGAATCAGGGGAAGCTCCTTCCTTTCTTTGTCATCAGAGTGCAAGGGGACTGGTTGACTCAGCAGCAGGGAAAGGAAACTACTTCGCACAGAGCCAACCTCTGTCTAGTATTTGTACTTTGTTAACTTGATTCTTGCCAGAAACCCCTCCCTTTGTATTCAAGGGTCAACTAAACCTACGTTCTTAAATTGCTCATCGGGGTCAAGGGATTCTTATACAAATTACTTATTTTTTCATTTTATCAAGGCAACACATGACAATAGTTTTAAAAATTAATTAGAACACCAGACTTATATAAAAATGGCATCCCTTGGCCCACTTACCCCCTTCCCCAATCCCTGCTCCAAAAAGTCATTAACAATCGTCACAGTTCCTCATCTCCCATATGTGCTTCCACGCATCTGTACAGCATGTTTCTGCTGATGTTTTTGAATTTCACCATTGTAGAAAATTATCTGACTTCATACTGTGGATAATAAGGATTTAACTCCCTTGAACCATTCCTATGAGCTCTACTCCCTCCCTGTCTTGAGCTCCCAGCATAAGCATAGCACCATTTTCACTGAAATCAGGATTCTGTTTCTGTCATTACAGCAAAGTAAATATAGTTCAGAACAGTCAGGTAGCACACTGTAATTGTGGTTAACTTTTTCCTCATACAATCATTTCCCCTGCAGCCAATAATTGTTTCAATTTTTCTTCCTTTTTTTTTCATAGTGTACCTATCACTTATTCAGCCCCAAAGCTTCCGAAGAGTCAGTACCCTCTCAAAATGGTTAACACGACACATAATTACAGGGAGGTGTTTTTCTTTTTCGCCTATCCCTTACGTCTTTCTTTTTCCAAGTTGTCTTTTTCATTTTGATGAAAATCATATTTAATTATCTTCCTGAAAAGAAACACATGTGCGGTACAATTTTGAAGGCCTTGTATGTCTAAAAATGTCTTTTTCCTTCCCATACACTTGATTGATAATTGGCTGAATGTAGAATTCTATGTTGGAAACAGTTTCCCTGAGAATGATGAAGGTGCTACTCGGTTGATGCCACTGGGAAGCCTGAAGACACTCTGATTTTAGGCCACTGGAATCTGACCTCTGCTTATCCCTTTGGAAACTGTTAGGGTCTTCTCACAATACCCCATATTTCATGACTTCATGATGGTGTTTCCCCATGTCCAATTCAGTTGTTGCATGTGTGGAGCTGGAGACTTTGTGGGTCCTGTAAATCTATCAGCTCCTGTATTTATTTGAGTTCCAGGGAGTGTTCTCAGGTGGTCTTTGCAATAATGTTCACCCACATTTTCCCTGTTACTACTTTGAAATTAGCATTAGTTGGATGCTGGACCTCCTGGATTGATTGAAATATCTTGTCTTTTTTCTCCAGTGGCCTCTTGGTCAATCTGTTCTACTTTCTGGGATATTTCCTCCATTCTATCACCAGCCTTTCTACTGGTATTTTAAAAAATGTATGCAATCATATTATTTTTTTATTTTCTAAAAGCCATGGCTTGACCTCTGATTTGCTTCTCTTCTATCACATCCTATTCTTGTGATTTTTAATAGACTTTATTGTAGGGCAATTTTAGGTTTATGGTAAAATTGAACAGAAAGAGAGGTTTCCCATATGCCCACGGCCCCCACACATCCTCTATCCATGGCCCCCACCCACTATCCATGTCCTGCACTAGGGGGTGCACTTGCAACTCTTGTTACGATGGATTAACCTGCGTAAACAAATCATTATCACCCAAAGTCTAAAATTTACCTTCAGGTTCACTCTTGGAGTTGCACATTCTATGGGTTTGGGCAAATGGATGATGATATGTTTCCCCATTAGAGTACCACACAGAAGATCTTCAGTGCCCTAAAAAATCCCCTGCATGCTTCCTATTCACTTTTCCCTTCCCCCTGATGCCTGGAAACCACTGATCTCATTGTCTGGGTAGTTCCACGGTTTTCCATGATGTCGTATATACGAAATCTTAGAGAATGCACTTGTAGTTGTTTCGACAGAATGCTTTCTCTTATCTCCCTAATAATATTAATATAGATTTTTAAACAATACGACTTCATTGTCTTGCAATTCTGGAGATCAGAAACCCAGAATCAGTCTCAGTGGGCTAAAACTAAGCAATAGCAGGGCTCTGTTCCTTCAGCAGACAGTTGGAGAGAATCCATTTCCTTGCCTCTTCCAGGTAGGCTATTAATTTTAAGCTTTCTGAAGTTTTCTTCAGCCACCTGCAATGCCTTTTCTTCCTGTGAGTTCCACTTTGTTTGTTGGTTGGTTTTCGTCTCTGCCTTTCACACAGGAGACTTTCCTCGGGGGGTCAAAAGGCAGAGGTTTGAGGGAAAAAAAAGAACCTTTCCTCAAATACCATGGGCCCTGGCCTAGCCGTCCAGTAAGAAGCAGGCACCAGTGTGCTGTTGGAGCAGTATGTGAGGAAAAGCCCTTGCAACTTGATGAGGACTCGGTGAATCTATTGGGAGCTTCCTTGTGTCCATCACTGATGGTGCTTTCCTTGGAGGGGCCAATCTCCCCCAGCAGAGGTGTCCTCCCATCTTCTGCCCGGGGGAGTATAAACCTTGCTGTTGATGTTCTGAGATTCAAAACAGGGAGAAAGCTGAGGCTCTTCTCATCATCAGTTAGGAGGGTTTTGATTAATCCTTCTGCTTTCAGTATGCTGCTTCACCAGCATGTTCAACTGCGCACTGCTCTAGCAGGTAAACCTCCTGCCTTCCTTCAGGGTTGTCTTAGTTACTTTTTCTCATTGTCGAGACAAAATATCTGACACCCAAAATTAGAGAAGGAAAGGTTTATTTCTCATAGTTCTTGGAGGTTTTAGTCCATATTCAGTTGGCTGCAAGGCAAGGTGGCCCGACGGGGCAGCCATTCATGGCGGCCGCAAACAGCAAAGCCCAAACCAGTAAGAGAGGACAGCCTTCTTCCTGCCCTTACACTGTATGTTGGCTCCACCCCCAGGTGGGTGCAGCACTCACATCACCAATCCCAGCACCAGAAAACAAACTAATCACAAACACTAGACTCAACTGTGTCCATGCCATGATTACATGAGACTTGGTGAGGCCACAGGGATATAAACCATAACAAGGGTGGTCATGCTCTGATTCATGGATGGGATTAGAGGGTTAACTACTGCTCTTCACATACTTTCTGAGCCAGCCCCCTGGTCTTCAGTCCTACCTCACACCCTGCCTTTTAGAAGACCATGGGGCCTCCAATTCTTCAGTCTTCCCAGTTCCTGTCTTAGAGCTTACTTTGCTTCTTCCTGGCTTACATAGGTTTAAATTTCTGTTTTCTTCACTCTGAACATCCCCCACCCCTTACCCATTCACTTCACATCTGCACCTCTTCTTTTGGTTGCCATTTGTGGTCTTTGGAGAGGGAGCAGAGATAAACATAGGTGCTCCATCCATTGTGCCTACCCAGCATTCCACATGAGATTCTTGAGGCCAAGAGTCTGGCTAGAAAGGGAAAAAAGTTCTTCTTATCTCAAAAAATCCTGCTCCCCTCACAGGGCCTGATGCCAGCATCCCCTGGTGGTCACTTAAAAGTGTCTGGGGCCATTAGAGATTTCTAAAGTACAAACCTGTTTGACTATAGGAGGCTAGGGGACCAGTAGTGGCAGCCACCGAAAGACTTTTGATTGGGAAAAGCAGTAGCTTTTCTCAAAAGATATTGATCATCTTTGAATTCAAGGAATAATCTTCACTCAGTTGCTGTGGCAGATGGAGGTTGCAGTGAGAGGCATCTTAGTATATAACTCAGTATTCCTCCCTACAGGAAAATGCCAGGTCTTTTGCCTAGCATTACTAAGGAATAGAGGCCTAGAGCCACTGCAACCATAACAATCCAAAGGCAGACCCAGCTGGCATTTTCAGAAGCAATAGGATTGCCAGTAAATACCTGTTACCCACCTGTCTCCATTTCAGAATAAACATGACTTGCACCATGAGGAACTGAGGTGACTTGGCCTGGAAAAATGACTGAGATTTTTAAGCAAAACATATGTTGTTTACAGTTTAGATCTAAAGTGTCCCCTAAAGCCTCATGTACTCATAGGTGGGGCTTTTGAAAGGTGATTGGATTCAGGGGCACCATAGCTGACTTGCTGTTAGAAGGTGGGTTCTGGTTGGAAGAGGCTGGTCACTGTGGGCATGACCCAGAAAGGTTTATCCCCCTTCCCACTCCTCCCTTTGCTCTCTGCTTCCCGGCCCCCGTAACTTGAGCAGCTTCTGTTCTGCCATGCCATCCTGCCTTGGACTGAAACTTTCATAAACTGTGAGTCTAAATAAACCTCTCCTCCTTTAACTAGTGTCAGGTATTTTGTCCCAGTGGCAAGAGAAGCAACTGAAACATGTTTCATCCCCCTCCTTCATCCTTGACCTCTGCATGAATCCTCCTGGCCAGGGATGGTGAGACCCCTAAACACACACCATCTTCCCTCCCCCCACCCCGAAGGCTGGAAGGAGACTGCTAATTAACCACGTTGCTCATCCCACTGAAGCTAGACTCAGCCACTTCCAGTCTGTCAACACTGAAACGCAAGTAGAAACTCACGTTCCTTCCTCGTCCTGGAGTCTAAAGGTCTGGGTCATTGGGAGGACGTGTTCCTATCAGCAGGCAGAACTGCCCCCAAAATGCGCAAGAGCTGCAGATATCTGCTGCCTGGTCTGTCTGCCCTGCGTCCTTCAAGGATAAGCCGCACGGGAACTAGATCACTGCCAAGGTCGAATGAGAGTGTCATAAGGCCAGCTGTTCTCTCCAATTCTCCACCATCCCAGCCTTCCAGAGAGCATGGGCCCCAAAGTGTCAAAATCTGGTTGGGAGTAGGGTGACAGAATATACACTCTGAGACTTATCCAGCAATTCACTATGCTCTGTGCCCTCAAGAAGCTAAGAGGTGTCAAGGAAACACATTTTATCTCTGAAACTTAGCTTCCTAGATTAAAAAAAAAAAATTATCTCCCAGATGGTTTCAAGAGCCCAGTTGCCCCTAACAACTGGGAGCCTCTGACCCAGGCTTGTCAATCTCTGCATGCCAATCATTGCCTGTCGTGTGGCAAAGGCTTCTCCATGTTATTTTGTGGCCCCAACAGGGTCTCCAGCAATTTCCCAGGCTTCTGCGGTGACTTCCCCTGGAACAACACTCCAACCCCTAAGCCCCAGATGGTATATTCCTGCCTGGGTGGCTTCTCTTCTGATAGATGAGCAAGTCTACTTGACTAGGACAAGAGAGGACAGCTAGCTGGGTGGTCAGAGTTAGAAAGAAGAGAAAAGGAGCTGTGTCTTGCTTCTCGTCTTTCCTGTCTTGGTCATCTCTGCTATCACCATCGCCAGTCTCATTCTCTCCACTTCCCAAACCACTAGTAGTGCAGAGAAGCATCGAACCTGTTCAGCAGGGACAGTCCAAGACTTCGCCTCCCAGGACACTGGGTATGCACCTGCCTTCCCACAGACCAGCTTCTAGCCAGCAGGACCCCTGGGGGGTCAGGACACCAGGCCTGTGTCCCAGCTGCAGGCAGCAGGCTACAAAGACAGAACTGCAAGCTACCAAGCAGACTCCACACCAAGGGGCATTTGTCCCCTGAGCCTCCCCACCTCAGGAGCTAGGGCCGCAGCATGTAGGAGTGCTGCCTGGAGAATGGGGACCCAAAGACTGGGTAAAGCCCAAGAGCAAGCCCAATCCCTGGGAGCTTCCGCGCCTGCACAGCTTCACAGCAGCCCTCCTGTTGGGATGCGGTCCCCAGTGCCTCACAAGCACCCACTGCCAACCTCACAGTCCGGCATGCGGAGAAGGCCGGGCCGCAGGGCGAGCCCGTGCCCAGCACAGGGCTGTGTATGGAGCAGCTCATGGTCCTTGAAGTGCCTTTTCCAGAAAAATCCTTCTGGGACATGGCTGGGCCCAGCAGAGAGATGTGCACTAGCTTTTGGTGTCCTCGGGGACTCTGTCCGTTCAGCCCCCTTTAGACAAATAGGAGTCAGGCTGGAAGAGGAAATAAATTATCACCTGGTCAGGCAGAATGCTGGCATTTGGGAAGGTGCGGTAGGACAGAGGGCTTCAATTGCTTTTCCATTTCCTGTATATTCTGCACTGCTTTCAGGGTTTTAATTGATTACATCAACTGTGCTCATTTCCCTGGACAAATTGGTCTTTGCACAGAAGAGGCAATTACCTGGGCTTGTTCCATCCCAGTCGGCAGGAACAGGCAGGAGCCTCTTTGGGGCCACACAAGATTATATTATCTGAAAAGACCCTGAGGTTCAAAATGATAGTAATTATTTCAGCCTTATAACCTTTCTGTTTGCCCACAGATATCTGGCGCTGGTACAGGTCTAACAGGGTGGGGAAGCGGGGGGACACTTCAGTTGGCCTGGAGCCCCAAGCTCAGGAGGCCTTGCCTGGTAGCTGGGGGCAATGCAGGCACTGAAGAGACATCTGCGGGTGGTGTGGCATTGAAGCACTCACCCTCTCTGAGCCCCAGTGCCTGATCTAGGACAAAAAGCTAGCGTTCTTCACCTTGCCACAATTAAATGAAGGCTAGAGGACTCAATGTGCCCATGGGCGTCCATGTGCTTTGTCAACCTTCCAAGTTTTGCCCTGTGGAAAGTGACCCAGGTACCATGGGTATCTTGGGAACAGGAGACTTTCGATCTGACGGAGCAATCCTCAGGACAAACACAGAAGCCACAAGGATTTAGATCTAGGATGGGAACAAGGGTGAGGCCAGGGGGACTTGAAAGAAGGCCCCCTCTCAAGTTACACAGCACAGGGCATGTTGGCCCTAGGTGGGGTCTCCCCTTTCAGCCCACATAGGCAGACAGGGCTGGGGCTGAGGCAGTTATGGACCATTTCCTGATCATCCTGGAGCAGGCAGGACAAGTGTCAGTGTTTCCTTGTCATATGCGAGACAACAGTGCAACTAGAAGTCTTGAGCCAGAGTCACACAGCAGAAAAGACTCCTCACCTCACCTCATGCCCTCATTGTGCCTTATACTACCCACCAAGAGTTTCCCGGTTGGCCCAGGGGTGTGAAATGCCTTGGGAGCTTGCTGAGCGCCCACTCAGGGGCAACCTGGAAGTGAGGGAGAATGAAAACCTTATGGAGCGGACCCTTAACCAGTGAGAGATGGGAGCCTCCCCTCCTCCCAGATGCACAGATCCGAGGTACAGTCTCGGCAGTACCCAGCTGCAGTCACAAGTCACAGCAAGACACTGGGCATGACACTGCACATCAGCCCTCCCTCTCTTCCAGCTTCCCTTCCCTTTTCCTTTGTTCCTGTCCCTGAGGTCACCCTGCCCAGGAAAAGTCACAATTGCTGTGAGACTCTACTTTTGGTAAAATCCAGATTAGAGCTTCCTGGCATCTAGCACAAAGTTGGCCCATGGTAGGTGCTCACTAACTGTCAGGAGAGGCAAGGTATGCTAATAGTAATAATAATAATAATAATAATAATAATAACCTTTCACATATGCCCCCCTGCAGTTGTCTTGCACCCTGGCGCTCCAAGTTCGCAGAGATGTGACAGTTTACTCACAAGATCTGAGGTCCTCACTATTCCATCTTAGGTGGGATTTCCCCTCACTTTGCAGCAGCTGAGATTATCCTGAAGGTGGTCCTCTTGTTCAGGCCACGAAGGTTGCAGGTTTCCGTGGGTTTCCACGGAGCTCTGGGCACCGCTCGGTGCAGAGCCGGGATGAGGGTGCTGCCCTAGGCCAGTAGCCCTGCAAACAAGTAGGTCACCCAGGGTTCTTCCTGGTCCCCGCTGGACTCTGCCTGCTTTGGGTAGCTCCCCAGTGCCATCTGGGTGTGTTTTGCTTTGTTTTCTTTTATTGTTGTTGCTGCTTGTCCAGCATGTACAGTTGTCATGGGCAGGAAGCTTGCCCTCCAAAGAACTTACTTAGGAGTACCAGAGGGAAACCTCCCTGGATGAATTAGACCCACACCTCTCTGGGTCCAGGTCTCAGGCAGCATGAAGGAAAGTTCCTCTGAGAAAAGCACCCTGAGCTTCCCCTACCAGGGCCAGGAAGCCAAGCCTCCCTAGCTTCTGGGCATCTCCCTGGTGAGCTGGTCTGGCCACGCTTTTGGACCACAGGCTGGCTGATCTGCAGTTCCCGAGGAGTGGAGAGCACCCTGCTACATGGCATCGACTTGTCTTCCCTCAGGGATGGTTGCCAAAGATCAGCAGCTGTCCCCAGTTGATGTCTACAAATCCTTCTCTGCGGCCTCTCCCCCAAGGGCCTTCTCCCCTTCTTGGGAGTGGCTTCTTTCCTCTGAGGTCTTTAACTTGTTGTCGGAGCTAGGGATGGTGCCTGTCCCCTGGCCCTTGGCATTGGGAGTGCAGGGAAAAGCCAGCGTCATGGGGCTGAGGCAGGGCTGGAAACTTCTCTGTAGTGAAGAGGGAGAATTTGAGATAAGGGTGAGGCAGGTAGCAGTCAGGAGACAGGGACAGACATATTCTCAGGAGGAAAGATCAGAAAAAACTCTACAGAAAATTGGAATAGATGGTCTTTATCTCAATCTGATAAAAGCCATCTACAACAAACCAACAGCCAACATCATACTAAATGGACAAAAACTGAAAGCTTTCACTCTAAAATCAGGAACAAGACAAGGATGTCTGCTGTCTCCACTCTTATTTAACATAGTCCTGGAAACTTCAGCCAGGGCAATTAGACAACAGAAATAAATAAAAGAAATAAAGATGGGAAAGGAAGAAGTTAAACAAGCATTATTTTCAGATGACATGATACTCTACCTAGAAGATCCCAAAAGTTCCACCAAAAGACTTCTAGCTTTTTGTGTGTGTGTGTGGCACCAGGGATCAAACTCGCAACCTCGCGCCTGCCAGACAGGCGCTTAAGCCACTGAGCCAAATCTCCAGCCCTAGTTTTTTGAGGCAGGGTTGCACTATGTAGCTCAGGTTGGCCTTGTGCTCTGTTGTAGCCCAAGCCGGCCTCAAACTCACAGTGCTCCTCCTACCTCAGCCTCCCGAGTGCTGGGATTACAGGCATATGCCACCACACCCAGCTAAGACGTCTAGATTTAATAAAAAGATTTAGTAATGTAGCTGGTTACAAAGTCAATACTCAAAAATCAATAGCCTTTTTGTACACGAATAACAATCTCGCTGAGAGAGAAATCAGGGAAACAATACCTTTTACAATAGCATCCAAAAATATGAAATACTTAGGAATCAATCTAACAAAAGATGTAAAAGACCTCTATGCTAAAAGCTATAGTACTCTGAAAAAGGAGACTGAAGAGGATATTAGAAAATGGAGAGATATCCCATGCTTTTGACTAGGAAGAATCAATATAGTGAAAATGGCTGTACTTCCAAAACTGTTATTCAGATTCAATGCAATCCCAATCAAAATTCCAATAGCATACCTCACAGAATTAGAGAAAACAATTCTAAAATTCATCTGGAACTAGAAGAGACCTAGAATAGCAAAGGTAATCCTGGGCAACAAAGACAAGACAGCGGGTATCACAATTCCTGACCTAAAATTATACTACAAAGCTACTGTGATAAAAACAGTGTGGTATTGGCAAAAAAAAGACCCAAAGGTCAGTGGAATAGACTAGGAGATGCAGAAACAACTACAGACACACTAAGCTACCTGATCTTTGACAAAGCTGCCAAACACATTCATTGAAAGAAAGATAGCCTCTTTAATAAATGGTGTTGGAAAAACTGGCTTTTCACATGCTGAAGATTAAAACTGGACCCGTATCTTTTACCACGTACTAAATTAAAATATGAATGGATTAACGATCTCAATATTAAAACCAAAACAGTAAATCTGCTGGAAGACAGAGTGGATAAAACTCTTAAAGACATTGGTGTAGGCAAAGAGTTTAAGAATAAAAACCAGATTGCACAAGAACAAGAATCAACAAATGGAATCTCATCCTACTGAAAAGCTTTTGCACAGCAAGAGAAACCACCAACAGAGTGAAGAGTGGAGAAAATATTTGCCAACTGTCCCTCAGATAAAGGATTAATATTGAAAACCTATAAAGAATTTAAAAAATCCGTCCTCCAAGATTTAAAGACCCAATCAAAAAATGGGCATCTGAGATGAACACACACTTCTCAGATGAAGTACAAACAGCAAATAAATACGTGAAAAAATGTTCAACCACACTGGTCATTCGAAAGATGCAAATGAAAACAACACTGAGATTCCACCTCACCCCAGAAAGAATGGCTAGTATTAAGGAGTCAACCATTAACAAATGCTGGAGGGGCTGTGGATAAAAAGGAACACTTCTCCACTGTTGGTGGGTATGCAGGCTGGTGCAGCCACTGTGGAAGTGTGGAGATTCCTGAAAAAGCTAGCATTGGAGGTTCCATTTGACCCAGCTATTCCCCTTCTGGGTATCTTCCCAAAAGAACTAAAAAGATCATACCACAGCAATATATGTACACCTATGTTTATAGCTGCACAGTCCATAATAGCCAGGTCTTAGAAACAACCTAAATGCCCCTTGACTGAGGAATGGACAAAAAAGGTGTGGTATTTCTATGTAATGGAATAGTACTCAGCTATAAAGAACGATAAACTAGACACTTTCACACTTAAATGGATGCACCTTGAAAATATACTTCTCAGTGAATTAAATAAGTCACACATATGTAGGCTGCATATTGTTGCACTTGTGTGACAGACTGAAAGAAAATCTATGAATGCATATAAAAAATTAGTTAAATAGTAAAAGAAAAAGAATTTTGAGTGAAAAGTAGTTTTCACAGGGTCATTTTCAGATTTCATTTTTACGGTGAATTCTTTTGAAAATAATACAGCATTCATAACATTTGTTTCTTGCTGATGTTTTTCTAATGTCCTATAAATTCTTTTTTGTTATAAAAAAAAAAAGCAAGATCAGGGAAAGCTGCTGCCAGAGGCAAGACGGAGATGGGGCTGCTTCCTGTGGCTGCCTTAACAAATCACTATAAATGTGCTGACATGTATTCCCTTGCAGTTTACAAAGGTCAGAAGTCTGAACTCAAGGTGTTGGCAGGGCCGGTTTTTCAGCTTCTAGAAACCGCCTGCATCTCTTGGCTCATGGTTCCCTTACTCCTTCAAAGACAGCAGCATGGTGTCTTTAAATCTCTCTTTGACTGTGAGCCTCCTTTCTCTTTTAAGGAACCCTGTGATTGTGCTGAAACTACTCAGGTAATCCAAAATAATCTCTTCATCTCAGCATCTTTTGTTTAGTGATATTTGCAAAGCCCCTCTGCTGGAGAAGGTAGCATTCACAGATCCCAGGTGTCAGCATGGCCATGTTGGAGAAGAGGGATGCTCTTCAGCCAGCCCAGGCAGGGGCAGCTGGGGCCATGGTGCAGGTAAGCTCAGGCACCAGGGACTGGGAAGTTTCTGGGGGCCTAGAAGCAGAAAATCAAGGTGCCAGCATGGCAGGCTGCCAGTGAGGGCGCTCTTCCTGGCTCGCAGATGGAGGGCTCTCACCGTGTCAGAGAGAGAGACAAGAGACAAAAAAGACAGAGACAAGAAAGACAGAGATGGACAAGAAATTTTCTGGTGTCTCTTCAAATCCCACCATGGATCCCCACCCAAAGCCACCACCTCCCAAAGCACCATCACACTGTGGGTCAGGAACTCAACACACAAATTTTGAGGAGACACAATTCTGTCCCCAGCAGCCTGGAAGCCAAGCAGCAATGGCCCTGAAAGAGGCCCAACAGGGCGGGAGCAGGGGCTGTGGCTACTGCAAGCAGTGGGTAAAGAGAGGTGGCAGTGGCGTCGACGTGGGCAGCAACCTGGGCTCTGGAGATCAGTTAGCAGCTGAGGGGCTCTGGAGCCTGTCTGAGATGGAGGAAGTTGGCATGGGCTCTATGGAGGGCTGCAGGATCCATAGGGAGCTCACAAGTTCTTGGGGCTGAGCCTACAGGCCAAGAGCAAGTTGTCCCGGGGTGGAGTGCAGGGGGAACAAGGAGCTGGGAACTAGGTGAGCCCTGACCCCCAGCTTCATCCTTATTTGGGGAGAGCTGAAGCTGTGTCTCATTTAGGTGTAATTTGATTTGAGAAAGCTCGCTCTGCCCCCTCACAAGCCCACTTCGCCACCATTTCTCAAAGACTTGCTGCATTCCATGCCCTGACCTGACTAAGGGGCTGCCGTGAGGAGCAAGGCTTGGTCCCTGCTCGCCAAGCTCACAGGAGACTCTACACACACATGCAGCAGCTAAATAAGGGTAGGAAGGTAAAGTGTAACAGGGTCACAGCCCAGTAAAACAGGGTGAATGCAGTCTGGAAAGCTTCCTGGACAAGGCAGCTCCTGTATCTGGCTCTGAAAAACTGGAGAAACACTTGATGTGGCAGAGCAGAGGCATCTTATAGGAGAGGACAGCAGGAACAATGCCCAGTGAGTGTGCCACTGTCCAGAGGCATGGCACAGCCAATCCTGCCAGGTAGAAGATTGAGGGGCTGTGAATCAAGGAAATCAGTTGCCTAACTGAAACAGACAGGGGTAGTGCCCAACGAGCTTCCAGGTCCCCTGCAAGGACTCTGAACTTTACCCTTCACCCAGCCCCTCCACCCAGAGGGCCCTGAGTAGCCGCAGGCAATGCCAAGGATCGGCTGGTCCAGCCACAGGATACTGACAGCCAATGCCCAGGTCACTGCTCCAGGTCAAAGCAGCTTCATCTGCTGGGCAGACAGGATCACTTTCTAGATGACTCACAACATACAAAAGGCTGGAAAGGACCAGTTTTCACAGTAAAGAAGCCATGGAGGTTTTTAGAGCAAAGACATAGGCTACTTCTAGCCCAAGGACCCTCGTCTGCTGGCAGTGGAGAGTCACCCAAAAGCCTGACAGGAGGGCCTTCTGCTGAACCAGGGTGGGCAGTAGAAGTGAGAGTTCAGAGCAGTTGGCTTGCAAAGGGGGAAAAAAACAGGAGCACAGAGCTTTGATTCCCAGACCACACAAGTCAAATTGGATGTCATCTCTATCCAAAGAGCTGCATAGCTTCCTAGGCTGGGTATGCTATGATTGCCTCACATTGTCACCAGGACACCAGGGTCTTGTCTCACAGTGATGAAGACTGAAACCGTGGATGGAAGAGGTACGATGTGAGCAAATTTATTGAAAAGATGTAAAGGCAAGGGAGCAGAGCTCCCACTACCTGAAAGGGGGTCCCAAGTAGAAAACCCACAAGGACTCTTTGTTTGGGAGTTATTAAGGTGGTTAGAAGTGAGCTTGGACCACTGTGCAAATAATATAATCTCTTCCCTGTAAGAGACTATATATTTTAGGGTCCAACCTATGCAGTGTTTACACAGTGCCCATGCAAGTCCCATGTGCCCTTGAGTCAATGGCTCACCTGAACATGTTTTGGGAGGTCTCACAGCTGAAGGACACCTTGCCAATATTTTTGTAGGATCCCTGGAGGGTCATGACTCAGCAGATTCTATTTTGCAGGTTTTGGCTCTATTAGAGGACTACTGGCTTTATTGCCTAATGGAATCTCAACTCCCATTTCACTAACTTTTGTTCCACAGTTCTGGGTATGATGCTTTGGGGCAGCACTTGGAATTGTCCAGTCTTGTCTCTTCTGCTGCTGTGTCACTGTCCAGTTTTGCGGACCTAATTGTCTATTAATGAACCCGGGTAGTTTTCCGGATCTAGGTCTGCTGTCACTTAAAGATGGACGCTTACTCACATGCTCCCTTCCTCCGGATGATTGCACTGCACAACCCCCCCTCATCCATCTGTCTGGCAGCCCAGCACCTGCCAACCAGCGGGTCACTATCATGCTAGAGCCTCAGTTTGTAAAGAACTCGGGGAGTTGTCGGGCCCGTTGTGGAAGTGGGGAGCATGAAAGTTGGAATCAAGACTTTCCCTAGCATGGGGACCAGGGTCTGGGTGCTAAGGGGAGGGGGATCCTAGAGGGATATTGTGGATTCATGCACTAGTCCCTAGAGCCTGTGAATTTTACTTTCTGTGGCAAAGCATGCAATTAGGTTAATGATTTGAGGTGAAAAGATCATCCCAGGTTAGTCTGCTGAGCCTGAACTGCAGTCACAGAGGTCCTTATTAGAGGGACACCCAGAGAGGTGCAGGCTCAGCAAGGCAGACACTGGAGTGACACAGCCACAAACCAAGGATCGCCTGGAGCCACCAGAAGCTGAGGGAGGCAAAGGACCACTTTCTTTGCATTGGTCAGCCATGTGTCAATAATATAGCCAAGGCCACTAACTTCATAAAGAAAAGAGGTTTATTTAGTTCACGGTTGTCTCAGTTACTTTCTTGCCTCTGGGCTATAATACTCAACATGCACAACTTAAAGGAGAGGAGGTTTATTTTGGCTCCTGTTTTGTAATGGTTTCAGTCCATAATTGGCTGGCTCCAAGGCAGGGTGGCATGCACGTAAGGGCCAGTCATGGAGGAAAGCTGCTCACATTATGGTGGTCCAGAAGCAGAAAGCCAAGGCAGGAGCCAGAAAGGGAGATACATCCTTCCAGGTCACAGCCACACTGCCCCACCTCTCCGGACCAGGCCGTACCTTTAGCGCCCCCATGATTCAATCGCTTTTAAAAACTCCTGCCTCTGAGCACATAAGGCTCCTGGGGGACATCCAGACATAAACCGTAATAACATTTTTGGAGGCTGGAAGTCCAAACAGCACAACAGAGGCTCTGGCAAAAGCACCATGGTGGACAGTGGGTGCACCCACAATGGAAACGCCCCCATGACAATGCAGGAAGTAGAGAAAGAAGGCGGGGTCAGGCTTGCTCCTTCTATAACAACCCACCCAGGAACTAACCAGGCTCCTGAAAAACCTGACATTTGTCCTTCTGAGAGTGTGCTCAGTGACCTAGTCCTCGTCCCCTAGGCCTTACCATTTCTTAAAAGCACCCAATACCACTACACTGGGGACCAAGTTTCCAATCACACACACCTTTGGGCAACACCCAAACCGTCTCCAAGCCATAGCATCCCTGGAGCCTTCAGAAAGAGCACAGCCCTGCCAATGCCTCGATTTTCCATTTCTGGCTTCCAGGCTGGGAAAGAGTAAGTTTCTGGTGTTTGAAGCCCCTCATTTTGTGAAGCTTTGTTACAGCAACTGCAGGAAACTGATAAAAAGTTGGGAAGGTCGTGCTAAGGGATTGTAAATATGTGCTGGCCCCAGCCCAAGGTGGCATGGGACAAGATTCAACCTTAATCCCATTAGGACTAAAAGGTTGTATCTCAGGCAACTGAATTTCTTTTTCCTATAGAAAATCACTATAGCAATAAGTTAAAGAATGAATGTAGCCCTGGAGAGAGACCCTTTGCAGGCAGCTGCTAGGACATACCTGGTCCTGAAAGAGGCAGGGCACTACCTCACTTCAGAGGTCTCACTTAGCAGGTGTGCATTCTGAGCTTAGGACACATACAATTGTCTAGGGGATCAGGATCTTACTCTAGAGAAGGAGGGAGAAGGCACAAGTGTCAAAACAGGTGATGCAAACAAAAGTGAGAGGAGCAGCCTCAGCAAGCCCAAGAGCCTGAGCCAAACAGGACAAAGTCACAGGGAACAAACAATGTGAGAGTCCCAAGTGGGACACCCTAAACCAAGTCTCCCAGAACCATGCAAAAGGAGCAGGCTTGGCAACAAGGAGGACAAGCCATGGTATGCATTAGTAGAGGTGGAATCCCCAGAACGAAGTTCCAGTTCTGCTACCTCTTTGTCCCTCTGTGATGGCTCATCTCTCTCTCTTCTCCCCCACCTCCCTGCTGTAGGAGGCCTGGAAAAAAACCAGCAGTGTCCTGAGTGGACAAGTCCTAGATGAGAGGGTCCCGAGCGCAGCATCTGAGATGGGCATGAGAGTCTCAGGCAATGTTCTCAACTCTCCAAGGGGCGGGCCTGGCACTGAGGACCCAGAGTTGGACCATGAGCTCTCAGGAGCTAGAATGGACCACCTATAGAGGTGGCCGGGAGCGGCCTGATGGCAGCACAGCTACCAAGAAGTACAAGGCTCTGGCATCTCATGGATCACTTTCAGGGTCAAGTTGAACACGGAATCGAATCCTAACTCAGTGCTTTGGAAGATCAGAAAGAATCATGCAGCTTGGCTTGGGTGACTTGTCGGAAGGCAGCACTGCACTGACCGCAGTAGTAAAAGGAGTCTCACCAGCAGACCGGTGGCCAAAAAGAGCTTTGAACATGGAGCGTGAGTGCCTGGCTTAGAGACCCACTGTGCCTTTGCTTGCCAAGGCTTCTTGGGAAACCACCTCAGGTTTCTGGGGTCCAGGCCCTGCTGTGAAATGAAGGCAATGGGAGGGTCTTCCTGCCAGCAGGCACCTGTGGAAGAAGCTGGTATCAGGTAATAGAGTGTCTTTTTTAACATTGAAAAACTTTTTCTACAAATGTCTAAGTGGCTGGGTGAGAGTCCGTTAGGACACGAGGACAAAGTGAAGGTCACCTTTATTATTCAGAACCTGGGCTTTGTTTTTCTGGAGACGTCCTCATTAAAATCCAGAAAGACAGAATGCTGATCTTTTGCACAACAGTTGGCATCTTTCTTAGGAAACAACATTTATTTTTAAATGAGCAGCAGTACCCTTTCCAGCCCTTCCTGGCAGACTGGCATGGCGCTGGTGCGTTGGTAACCTTGGCGGCGGTGGTGCAGGGGAGGCTCCCGGAGGCCCAGCTGCCTGCTGAGCAGCCCCTGCTGCATGCTACGTAGACCTTGGCTAGGTGCAGGGCAGTGCGGTGCGGTACAGAGACAGAGAGCGCGAGTGCCCTTGAGACTGCGGCCTCCAAACGGGCGGCCTCCAAACGGGCGGCCTGGCTGAGCGGGACACCGCCCTGGGCACTGCAGGCAGAGTGCAGTTAGTGTCAATGTACTGAAGAGTGTTCTTGCAGCAAGGGAGAAGTGGCTGGTGAGAAAGCAAAAACCAGCAAGAAGACAGATGCTGGGTGGGTCGGAGAAAGGCAGAAAGTGCTGGCCACGGAGGCCAGGTGAAGGAGTCAGGCAGAAGAGGTGAGGACTGGGAGACTGAAGGACCTTGTCCTGCCCAAAGGAAACTGGAGGCCAGAACCGGAGGCCAGAAGAAGCCCAGGGCCCTGAGACTCAGGAGACAAAAATTAGAAAGGCATTTCCCCCTAGTGAGGACTGGTGTTGGGGAAGCCGCAGACAGAGGGAAGTTCCCTGGGGGAAGGAGAGGCCGAGATAAGCAGCAGGCAGGAAGCCAAGTGTCCTGGAAAGAATAGTGCCGGGGTGTGGCTCAGTGGCGGAGCACTCGCCTGGTGCAGCGAGGTGTTGGCTTGACCCCCCAGCACCGGAAGAAAGGAAGTGTACAGGCTACACCCAGGAGGCAGGGGAGCGGAGCGGTTCTCAGCCAGGGCCCCTCAGTGAGGCTCTCCTCCCCAGGCTTCTGTGTCCCCTCCACAATACTGCTGTGGAATATTGTTACACTCTTTCCCACCACGGCCGGTTCATGATCTCCCCTCCTCTTCCCAGAGAAGGGGGCTCACGTCAGTCAGCAGTTCAGGAAGTTAAGGCGCAAATGAGTATCAGCGGGCTGAAATCGCAGTGTCCTCAGCGTGCCTCTCCCTCTGCGGGCTCTGGCAGGGGAGGTGTTCTCATCTGTGGTGGCTGCTGGCTTTCCTTGGCCTAGGGCTGCGTCGCTCAAACCTGTGCCTCCACCTTCCTTAGCCCTCTCGGTCTCTGCAGCAGCTCTCCCTCTGACCCTTTCTTACAAGGATGCTTGCGATTGCATTTGGGGTCCCCTGCATAATCCTGGGCCATTTTTCATCTCATGGTTCCTAGTCCCATCTACACGGTCCTTTGCTGCCTTATGAGGTACATTCACAGGTTTGATGGATCGCCATGGGGATGTCCTTGGGGAAGGGGCCTTTTTTGACTTAGCACACCACCCTTTGCGCATTTTGTGATGTTTCTGCAGCCCTCCTATGTTGACTCAAATGCTTTCACAGGGATCACTTGTTCTCAGCTGTCAGAATAAGTGGAAAAAACACCGAGAACTCCCTGCTCATATCTAGCACTTTGCCATCTCTTGGTATATTAAGGCAAAAGTCCCCTGTGGTCCACTTCAGACCTTACCCAGTGGAATGTCCTCTTCAGCTGGAACCCAGCTTACTGCACCTGTTGCAGAATCCAAGTCCAAATGCCCTGAGGGCCTGAAAACATTCTTTATAGTATTTGGGGAACTTCTTAAGTGCATGTGTGTGTGTGTGTGTGTGTGTGTGTGTGTGGTATGTGGGCAGGGTAAGAGCCAGTGACACGCGGAGACATTTTTGGAAACCATCAGGTTCTGAACGTCAATCCGCCTCCTGAGCTACAAGGAACCTTCCATGCCCTCGATCTGGGGGTGTCCAAAGACCAGCACATCTTAAAGTCATGTGGCTGAAACACCGAGTGTGCACAACTATGAGCTGCATCGGAGGAAATGACAGCAGAATGTATTAGCGAGGGCAGAAGACCATGAGGGCACCTGGGAATGCTGATCAGGTTAAGGGCAAGAAGGGTTACAAGAGGGCACCGTGTGGAGAGCCTGAGAGCCGACTCCCTTGCAGCTGCCCTGTTCCCTACTATTTAGGGAGAATGTGCTCGGGATGGGGGAGTTAAAAGTGTGAACGGGAATTTGGTCTCTAGTGTTTGGGCACCTCGTGGCAATGTGACTTAAAGGCCACCAAAACTACTGTTACAATCTCACATGTGGAAAGCAGCATGCATGCTACTGTGATTCATGTATCTGATCAGAACCTGGTCAAAGGTTGCAAGCACTTAGGCACAATGGTAAGTAGCCCGACATTGAGATGCCTCTTGTGGTTAATTATATATGTCAACTTGGCTGGGCGATGGTGCTCAATCATTTGAATGCCCATCTAGATGTTACTGTGAAGATAGTTTTTCAGAGACGATGAACATTAATGGTCATCTGACTTGAGTAGAAGAGATAACCAACTCTGGATAATGTGGGTAGGCCTCAGTCTGTCAGTTGAAGGCCTTTAGGGCAAAGACTAAGGTTTTCCAAAGGAGGGCTTCATCTTCCAGACTGCAGCCTAGCACCTCTGCCTGAGTTCCCAGCCTTTTGACCCAAGTCTGCAAAATCAACTCTTAGCAGTTTCTAACCTGCCTGACCTACAGAATTCAAACTTGCAAGAGTTCAAACAAAGCCAGGCATGGTGGCACATGCCTTAATCCCAGCACTCGGGAGGCTGAGGCAGGAGGATCGTTGTGAGTTTGATACCAGCCTGGGCTACAAAGTGAGTTCAAGACCAGCCTGAACTGCATAGTGAGACTGTCTCAAAACATAGGGTTGGGGATTTAGCTCAGTGGCCTAAGCACCTGCCTGGCAGGTGTGAGGTTGTGAGTTCGATCTCCGGTCCCCCCCCCAAAAAAAGAGTTCAAACAATCACATGAAAAAATTCCTTAAAATAAACTGAGATTGGAAATATGTGAAACAGAGAGGAAAGAGAAGAGAAAGAGAAGAGAAGAGAAGAGAAGAGAAGAGAAGAGAAGAGAAGAGAAGAGAAAAGGGAAGAGAAGAGAAGAGAAGAGAAGAGAAGAGACGAGAAGAGGAGACAGAGATATACGGAGGGAGACAGAAACAGAGAGAGACAGAGAATGAGACTCTCCCATTGGCTCACTGGCTGTTTCTCTGCAGAGCCGATATATTTGGAGCCCTTGAATAATCCAGAGTAATCACTCATTCATGGTTCCTAACCCCATCTGCAAAGTCTTTTGTGGCCATATGAGGTGACATTCATAGGTTCAAGGGATCGTCATGTGGATATATTTTGGGGGACATTTTTCGCTTACCGCACCACCATTTGGGCCTTTCTTGGTATCGGTAATGCAATGCATTGTGGTCTTGGAGGGCTCCTGAGTTCTGCAAACGGAGTGGGCGGACTCCGGATATGACCTCCAACCCACCCCGTAGGGATATAACTTCCACTGCCCAAGAAATGTGCCCCTCGGGCCTTCTCGCTCTCAACTGTTCCCCGGCCCAGCGCTGCCTTGTGAAAGTGCACCTGCCCTGTCCCTTCCACCCTACCCCCACGCACTCACCTCCACAACTGGCTCCAAAACATTCCCTGGGGAAAGGGCAGCTGGCCCTGGGGAGCTCACCCTCCTGAAGGCTCATTACCAAGAGGACAGGGACGGGCCCGCACTCACTAACAGTCACTGCTTTATTCAGTTCTCGTGTTACCCCTATAAAGTACAGGCCATTACACCCTGTGCTTTTCGGATGAGGAATGAGGCTCAGACAATGTATGTGATTTCCCGGAAGCTGTACCAGTAGCATAGGAACATCTGAGAGCCAGGCACCTACCTGTGTGGTTCCAGAACTTACATTCTTTCCACCACATCTGCCACTCTAGATCGGAATTAAGAATAAGCCATGTGCTCTGCCCCCCTTGGGTACTGAGGGACTGAGGTCCAGAGCCAAGGGGTGGAGCTGAGCACGACTGTGATCTCTGTGCAGCTGAAGGATGTAGCTTCTGGGAGCATAAGGCTCTCAAAACACGGAAAGCCCTTCAACAGGAAAATTCTACAAAAAGCAGCGACAGGCCACCACGATTCGTCTGACCAAGCGAGGGAGTTTAAATAGAACTGCGCATCTGAGAATGAGAGCGACTTTCTTCCAGTGACAGTATTGCCATTGAAGTTGGATTTCAATAGAGGTGGCAAGGGCTCCATGGAGACCAGGACATGCTCTTTGGGGGAAGAAAAGCTCAAATTCAGCTCTAGCCAGGATGGCTGTCACACTGGAGTGAAATGCAAGAGAGTCAGAGAAGTCTCTCCCCAGGGCTCCGGCTGTCTCACCAGGAGAAAGCACTGGGCTTCGCCCAAGAAGGGAAGAGGTGCCCCTGGGAAGCTGGCCCCACCCCGGGCAGTGGGGAGAGGGGAGTAGAGCTGCCTGCTGGCTTCCGGCTCCGTCCTCGCCAAGCCAGGCTGGTGAGCAGAGCTGAAGAGACTTGAGGTTGTCTTCCAAAGGCGTTTCAGCTCAGAATCAGAGTCAACGGCAGAGCAGATGAGAGCCCTGGATGGAGGGCGAAAGTGAGCAGGGAGCAACAGCCCCTCTTGATCCTGGGGCGATGTACATGGAGGCCCTAAGACATTCAAGATGTGAACTCCATTTGTACATTTATGCAAGTATCCTTCCCTCCATCCTCCATTGTACGTCTCCTTCTCTCTCTCTCTCTCTCTCTCTCTCTCTCTCTCTCTCTCTCTCTCTCTTTGCGGCACCAGGGATCGAACTCACAACCTCGCGCCTGCCAGACAGGCACTTAAGCCACTGAGCCAAACTCTCGCCCCTAGTTTTCTGAAGCAGGGTCGCACTATGTAGCTCAGGTCTGCCTTGTGCTCTCGTTGTAGCCCAAGCTGGCCTCAAACTCACAACGCTCCTCCTACCTCAGCCTCCTGAGTGCTGGGATTAAAGGCGTGCACCACCATGCCCAGCTGTACGCCTCCTTCTAAGCCCATGTAAACCCTGGTTCTGGGCAGGGCTCTCTGGTGGGGCCCAGCATGGCCCCTTCTCCAAAGCAGAAAGCTCTTTTACTGTACCCTTGTCCTGACCTGGACCCCTGCACTCCAGCCCTGGGCAACGGCTCTACCTGAAAGCCACTCCCCACCTTGTCCCTGGACAAGCTTTTGTGCAGCGGGGTGAAGAACATCCCCCAAAAGATATCAGGATCTAAGCCCCCTCACCTGCAAACATTACCTTAGGCAGCTGAAAATATGATGAATTTTAGGATCTTAGGACAGGGAGATTATTGTGGGTTGCTCACAAATACCGTCACTAGTGTCCTTAGAAGAGCAAGAAAAGTCACATCCACAAGAGGACAAAGTGGTGTGCCCATGGAGGCAGACTGGGGTGACGTGACCATACTCAGGGTCTCTGTCAGTGCAAAGTTCCGTGGATTGAATGGACTGAAAAACAGCAGAAATGTATTTGTCACAGCTCTGGAGGCTGGAAGTCTGAGCTCAAGGTGGCAACAAGAGCAGGCTCTGATAAGGGCCCTCTTCCAGATTGCAAATGGATGACTTTGTAATCCTAATGTCTCAAAAACAAGAGAAAAAAGCATGCTCATGTTCTTTTTATAGGATGCTAATTCCATTTACCAGGGGCCCCTCCCTCGTGACCTAATCACCATCCTACTAGGGGTGAGAATTTCAGCATAGTATGGGACACAACTATTCAGCACCAAGGAATGCCAGCAGCCACCAGAACCTGGAAGAGCCTCTGGAGGGAGCAGGGCCCTGCAGACGTTCTGATCTCAGGCTGGGGTGCTGACTGTGGCTTTCTAGCCTCCAACGTTGTGAGAGAAGAAATTTCCCCTTTTTTTGGTCACTGAGTTGGTGATGATTTCTCACAGGATATAGGAACCCTGGCAGGTTGGTGGTGAGGCTTCAAGAAGACCCCGCGTTTATATGCAGGCTCCGGCATGTGGCATGTGCTCAGTGAATGGTAACATGCCAGGCAAGAAGCTCACATATTAACCTTCATAGGAGTGATGATCAGACTCAGGTCACTAGGGCCCTGGGCAGTTCCCCTCCCCCAGGCTTCCCATCACACAGGCTCTCAAAGTCATAAGCCAGTAGGCCAGTGTAGCCCAGTCTTCAGAGACCACCCCCAGACACTTGGGGTGAGTGAGCTGTGAGGGTAATTCCAGTCTCCCATGCTGCCCCACCAACCCGACCAGCCCTCCCAGCATGGCATTGCCCTGGCCTTGTTTCTAGAGCCCTGGCCTTGTTTCTAGAGCCCTGGCCTAGGTACTTGGGCTTCAGGGCGGATTAGCAGACACAAATGTCCGATTTGCTTTGATCAGCAAGAAAAATCCTGCTGCCTGCCCTGCTCAGGACAGGCCTGGGTGGTCACTGAGGAAGGCTAGTGCCTTCCCTCAGCTCTGCAGTGCCCACCATCCCAAAGCCACCTTGGAGCTACAATAAGTCCCCATAAATCCGCGGTCGTTCTATGATACCGTAACATAGCTCCTTCCAGCCTGGCCATTAGAGAATCGCTTTGTGTCTATGTGTGTGTTTAACAAATTACTGGAGTCACTGGATGCCACCCAGAGCCTCATTGCGGTGGAGCCAGATGAATTGCCTTCCTTGGGCCTCCCGAGCCGCTCCCTGCTCAGACTAAGCAGCAGTTTATTATGAATCTTACCAATAGCAATACCGATAGCAATATATCTATTTAGCAGCACATCTATAAAACTCAGCTGGCTCTAAGAAGATATGACATGAGATATGTCTGCTCAGCTACTGGCTGAGGCCTTGTAATTGAAGCTTTGTAATTAGCATGAAGTAATCAGCTTGGTCCCACTCAAGGGACATCAAGTGGGGCAAGGAATGGAGAGTTGCTAAGGCCCATCTACAGGGAACATTTCCTAAGCAACGGGAGAAATGTAGTAAGAGATCCTAGCCGCAGCCCCTGGACCCCACTATGCCAGTCATCACCTTCTAGCTAATGTTGAGCCTTGGTACACCCTTCCCTTGATCTCCCTGGAAGTAGGGGAGGGGGACACAGGTGTCAGCAACCTTCAAGGTCCTATTGCTATAGGCAGCTGAGTTAATTAGAAACATTACAGGCAGTCAGACAGGACTAGGCCCTGGAAGAAGCCAGTGCAGAAGACCAGATATCTTGTAACCTTGGAGGAGACAGACACCTCCCGCTGTGGGTCAGATCTCAAGACAAAAGATCAAACAAATGCACCCACATCCTAAGGATTGATATTATAAATAAGTATGGATCACCTTGAGAAAACCAAGAGTCACCATCCCAACCATCCCAAAGGCCCTGTTCGGTATTCAAGGCTGCTTGCTAGGTAACTCACCTCCCTATTTGATCCTGATTCAATCAATTTTACCTGAGCAATTACACTCCTAATCTTGTTGGTTAACTATAGTTCTGCCCCACCTCATGTCCTCCTGCCTCCATTTTTCCCCACCTCGTGGTTTTGCTCTATAAAAGGCCCTAGAAAAGACAGTCTTTGGCAACCCACTCGGGACCCCTTCTGTGTCTCTCAGACAGAAGCTTCTTTCTCTCAATAAACATATTCTGCTCTTAACCTCCGTTGTTCCTAAAATTCATTCTTTGCTTTTAGAGAACATGAACTCGTACTGGACATCTAGTAGGTTGGGAGTCTCTTTCCCCTATATTAATATGAGCTGGTTATAGTGCCCCTCCCCCTTCATCTTTGCCTTCTACTCACATTCCAACTTTGACTTTCTGCACAGAAGAAAAAACTAGGACTCTCTAGTGGGTTTAAGCCTCCAACTGGAACCCATCCTCACCTGAGCCAGAATATGTGGAAAACGGAAAGAAAGTCCTGCCTCGCGTTTTGCCAGCCCCTCAGCTAGATGCCGGTGACCCAAAGCTGAAGTCTTGAGGGACTTCTCAATCATGAGGGAGCTGCAGAGCTTGGGGCAAGTCATTTCACTTATCTGGGCTTCTATAACCTGGGGATAATAACAGCAACAGAAATTGAGGCTTTAATGGGATAAGGAATGGACAAGTGCTTCGAGAACACAAAGAGGTCAGCCTCGAATGTTTATACCATGCCCACCAGTCTACCCACCAAAGCTCAAGGGGCAACACCAGAACCCAGGCATGCTGCCAATCAGCTGGTGTTTGGAAACGCCTGCCCATCACTGCGTTCCCTGTTTGTGAACTAGGAAGGCCCCTGGACTGAGTAAACCCAGAGGGCAGATATGGTGGCCCCAAAGGGGAGTGTGAGGGTGAGTCCTATGTCCTGGCAAGCAGAGTCATTGTCCACCATGATGCCACCACACCATTGATATAGGGGAGTAAAACTCCCAACCTACTAGGTGTCCGGTACGAGTTCGTGTTCTCTAAAATCAAAGAGTGAATTTTAGGAACAACGGAGGGTAAGAGCAGAATATATTTATTGAGAGAAAGAAAGCTTCTGTCTGGGAGAGACAGAAGGGGTCCCGAGTGGGTTGCCACAGACTCTGTCTTTTCTAGGGACTTTTATACAGTTAAAACAGGTGAGACAGGTCCAAGGTGAGGAAAACCTGGAAACTCGAAAGGAAGGCATAAGGTGGGACAGAACTATGGTCAGCCAATAAAATTAATTTTTCATGTAAAGTTGATTAAATCGGGAACAAATGGGCATGCTTAAAAAGCAGTGACTCTTCCTGTAGGGGTTGGGACGGTGACTTCTGGCTTCCTGAGGGTGATAGAGAACTATTTAGAATATCAATCCTTAGGACGTGGGTGTATTTGCTTTGTCTTTCGTCTTGAGATCTGGCCCACAGCGGGAGGTGTCTATCCCCTCCAAAGTTGCAAGGTATCTTGTCTTCTGCACTGGCTCCTTTGAGGGCCCAGCCCTGTCTGACTGACGGGGACAAACCTTCCTTGATTTGGAATCCTACAGCTGCTGCCCATCCAGGGCCATTTTTCTGACACCAAGTCCACTGGCATTAACACTTCTTCTTCATGTGACAGATGATGAGCTGATACCCTCTTGAGCTGTCCTGTCAGGGTTTTATTGGGTATCAAGAAAACGCGAGGCCCATGGAGTGGTGCTTCATGGCCTGGAACAAACCATGCACCAGGAGTCAACAGCTCTCGGTCTGGCCCAGGCTGAAGCACTTAGTATCCCCGTGACCTCTCTGGGCCTCAGTTACCTCATCTGCAAAATGGAGAGAGCATTAGTGCCTTCCTCACAAGGCTGCTATTAGTAGTAACAGAGAGGAGGTCCAGTTGGAGGAGATAACTTCTTCCTTCTATTTCCTTCAATAAGTACAGCTAAGCGCCTAGACATGGTATCTAAAGCACAGATAAGAAGACCCTGAAAAGTCAAGAGAAGAAATAACCAACTTTGGGGGGATGGAACAACACTATGGGGAGGTCCCCAGGTTTTCTCTTTGCCTTACGTGCCCCGGAGTGTGTGGTAGAGAAGCCAGCAACATTTGTTCCCGAACAAATGTTGTTTTCCACAAATATCCGTGGGAGCAGACAAAATAAGCCCCAAGAAAAGCCTGTTCGCTCTAGCCAAAGGACCAGGAAAGGGGGAGACTAGCAAGGCAAAAGAAAAAAAAAAGTAGAATATAATTGCCTTACTCCAGCAAATAGGACAGAAAAAAAAATGATAGAGCTCACCCTCTCCTATCGGCCAAGACTGAGTGGGCAGTCTAGATTTGCACCCTCTCCAGGATGTAATGAGGCTCCAGCCTCCTCTGCAGGGGCTATCAGAGAAAGTCCAGTAGAGACGTGGGGCTTCAGTTCGCACTCAGCCCCAAGGAGACTTCTCTCCTCGAGAGCCACGACGCTAGCTGACACACTGGCTAATGAGGCACCCAGATGCCCACCTCCACCCAGCAGCTCCAAGGCTCCCCTCCCCACCCCAACGTGGGATCAAAATCACTTGTCACACCAAGAACTTGAATAAGAAGGGATAATCAGCAGATACTAACAGGGAGACAAATGGGTGTTGGAATTAACTAACGAGAATTTCAAAGCAGCTGTCATCAGAATGCCTCGGCAATTATGAACATGCTTGAAACAAATGAAATGATAGATGATCAAGCAAAGAAGCAGGAGACATTTTAAAACTGAAAATTTCAATCTAAAAAATACAACAAGTGAAACGAACATTTCTCTGGATGGACTCAGTCGTAGATTAGAGACGATAAAGGAAGAATCCATAAACTTGATGGTAGAACAATAGAATTTGTTCAATCTGAAAAAGAGAAAATTTACAGGGAAAAGTGAACAGAGCCACAGGAACCTGTGAGAGTGTGGTGAAAGGTCCCAGAAGAGAGGGAGAAAAGAGTAAAGGTCTGAAAAAGTACTTGAAGAAATAATGACTGATTTTTTTCCAAACATATCAAAAGACAGAAACTTATAGTCTCAAACTGAGTTAACCCCAAACAGGATAAACTCAAGATAATCCATGCTGAAAAAACCACAAACTAAGGACAAAATAAAAGTCTAGAATGAATGAAGGAAAATGACTTCTTTGTTCATTCTTTGTTTTTGTCTGAATTGCCTCCATAAATAATAATAATAATAATAATAATAATAATAATAGTTAGGCCCGGTGTAGTGGCAGACACCTATAACCCCAGGATTTGGGAAGCTGAGGCAGAGATCACTGTGAGTTCAAGGCCAGCCTGGACTACAAAGCAAGACCCCATCTCACAAAACAAAAAACACAAAAAAACCATGCTTGGGGTAATTTTTTTTTTTTAAGATTTTGACTTTCTTTCTGTTTTTTTGTTTTTTTGAGTTTTTTGGTTTTTTTGGTGCCGGGGATCAAACTTACGACCTCATGCTTGCCAGGAAGGCGCTTATGCCTGCTGAGATAAATACCCAGCCCCCTTGGGGTAATTTTTTAAAAAGGGAATGTACACAACAGAACAATGAAAGGTTAAATTAGATAAAAGCAAACATCTCCTGGAAAACATATGGAAATTGATTTATTACCCTTGAAGAAATTTAGGAAGTCTTTGTGGAGATGGCATTTGATTTGTCACCCAGAAAGATGTATAGGGAAGAGCATTCCCAACTATAAAGACAGTGTGACAAATGATGAGGAAAAGGAAGACATGTACACCAAGGGTGGAACTGTCCAGTGTGACCAGCCTGTGGGGCTTATGAAAGATGCAGGTGAGTCACCACACTTACCCATCAGGAGGGTCCCCAAAGGACCTTCCATCCTTTGCAGACTCCATAGTAGATGATAAAGCACATGCGCTTCCCATAGACCAGGAGGCCTTGGTGATACAGGAGAAATCTAACTTTCAACTTGCTAGATGTTAGATGTCCTGAGTTCATGTCCCCCAACACCAAAGAATGAATTCCAAGAGACAAGGGAGTTTAAGAGTAGGAAAGGTTAATTGAGAGATAGTTCCTGAGAGGTAGGAGGGCCACCGAAAGTGGATGGCCACCGAGGCTCTTTGTCAGGGGTAATTTATACAGCAAAGTCACATTGTGGGTACCACATGGGTCAAACTACTATCAACCCATAGGATTGCAAGCATAGCTCCTTAGCTAATATTGATCCAATAGAGAAGCAGGTCACGTAGCAAGGGTCCGTGGAAAGAACAAAGGCACTTTGGGAAAGGGCTGGGTCCGGATGCTGTGGTCACCTACCTGCGCAGCTGATGCCTACCTAACTGAACTTCCCGGACCGGGTGGTGCTAATTACAATAGAATCTCAAATTACTGTTGATTCCTTAGGGAGGCATGCATGTCCGGCCATTGCATCTTTATCTTAAGGCCTGACCTTCTCCGGTTGTGCCTCCAGTCACAGTTCTGATGTCTTTATTTTTTCGTGACTTCTTTGAGATCCCAGCCACTCTCTGACCATGCATTTGTTTCTATCTAACTTAGCTGCCTGTAATATTGGAACTGCAGTGCTGCCGCTGAGCCCCAAGCTGGAAACCTGACCAGGCCAGCCTAAGCTAGGTCCTGCCTCTCTCTGCCTGCATTTCCTTCCTCCTTCCCTCCTCTTTGGAGAGTGGAGCTTCTCCCTAGGCTCTACGAAGAGCACCCCAATTGTTCTCCCCACCTGCCCACCTCCCCGACCTCCAAACACCTTCTCTCCTCTCCTCCACCCTGAGGTACCACACAGTGAGACCAGAGATATGCCAGGAAGTCAGACGACAGGAAAGGCTCCCAAGGTGTGGGATTCCTCAGGCTGGTGACTAAGTACAAAGAGGTGGGACCTGGAAACTAAAATCAAAGGGAAGATGGAAAGGTCATTGTCCTTGTAAGAAACTGGGATACCCCTTTGCTTAAGTTCCTTCTGTAAGAGGATCCCTCCAGGCGCATAAATTGAGTTATTTGCCTTGTGTGCAGCAGAAAGGCTACTGCAATACTCCCTGGAATAGAATGTGAACTCCAAAGCAAGTCCCTTGACCAGATCTGTCTTTGCAAAGAATGAAAAACAGCTTCCACTCTAGGGAGGCATAAACGGCAGGACATGACATTCTCCACCCCGTGCCCATGGACATGTGGCTAGCCCAGAGTCGCCTGAGAGTTGGTGGGGAGAGGTGAGCAGAGAGTGTGGGATGGCCATGAAAATGCACCCCACAGACTCCCAGCTACCCCAGGCTGCCCTGGCAGGAGCCCCAGCTTCTGTGCTCTGAAATCCATCCCCATGTTTGTACGGAGGCCACGCTCCCACCGGCTGTCCCGGTCCCACGACTGAACCGGCAGGGAGACTATGTTAGGCCCTGTCTGGGACACATGGTCTTCCTCCAGCGGTTTATGCTCCCTTGAGGGTCACTGATGGCTTTGCCAAGCTACCCTTGGATCACACAGCGGTCCCTCCCTCCCTCTCCGCTTCACTTGTGGACAGGCTTATACCAGGATGGTGCTTTGCACTTTCCCAACTCCCTCCCCATCTTCTCTCACAGGCATTTCCTCTAGGAAAATTCTTGGATGACAATGTTCTCTTGACTTTTGCTCCTTGAAGGACCATGGCAAACACAGAATGAGAAACTCAGATGGTGGCAGTCCCATGAGCTGAACTCAGGGAGCACACAGGACAGTAGCCCTCTAGATCCCCAGCTGCTCTGTTGGCTCAAAATGGACTTTCAGAACAAAGAGGCTGATGACAACTGAGAGCCATACTGGGGTACACATTCCCTGGTTCAGTGACAACTCATGCTAAATGTCACTCCCATCCTACCTGTCTTAGTTACTTTTTACTCGTTGCCAAGACAAAATATCTGATGCCCAAAATTAGGGAAGGAAAGGTTTATTTCTTACAGTTTCTCGGAAGTCTCAGTCCATACTTAGTTGGCTCTAAGGCAGCATGGCGCGGCGGAGCAGCCATTCATGGTGGCCACAAGGAGTAAGGTGTACTGGCGAGAGAGAAGGCAGAAGCAAACAAGAGGAAGATCTGCCTTCCCTCACACTGTATGTCAGCTCCACCCCTGGGTGGATGCAGCACTCACATTGCCAATCCCAGCACTAGACAACAAACCAATAATTCAGCCCCATCAAAAGTATATGAGAACTTGGGGGGACATAGTATATCACCCAATACATTCCACCCCTGAACCCCCAAGGACTCATGTACATCCTTAATATAAAAGAAATTTAGTCCCTCTCCAAGAGTTGCCAAAGTCCTAACAGTTTCAGCACTGTTGAAAAGTCCAAGTCTCAAATCTCCTCTGAGATCTATGGCAAACTCTTAACTGTAACCCCCTGTAAAATGAAAAAAAATTAAACACTTCCAAATATAACGACACAAGATAAACATTACCATTCCAAAAGTTACAAACAGGAATACAAAGCATCAGAACCAAAGTAAGTCTAAAATCCAGCAGCGCAAACATTAAGTCCTGGAGTTCCCTGCTCAGCATCTGAAAAAACCTGGTTGCAAGCTCCAAAAGGCTTGAGTGATTCCACCCCTGCGGTGCCTTCAGGGGTCTTAACTTCCATAGCTTTCCTTGGGCGATCTATGTTCCTTGGCTCCACCCTTACATCTTTGCACATTGCTCTCTGCAGGTGAGGTGGAAGCTGCTTTAGCCTTTTCTTGTACTTAAAACCAGCACCACATGGATGCTGCCAAGGTCTGCTGCCAGCTGGAGCAATAGTCAGGCTTTCCTCTCTCTTGGCTGCAGGGGTCGACTGCCTTGATTGCTGAGCTCTCTGAACCTGATTGTGAGCAACAGCTTCTCTATGCCACCAAAATTCTGGGATCTGGTGTGGCTGCCGCCATTTTGGGACCTGGTGCAGCTGCAACCCTTTTGAAACCTCCTGTGGCCTCTGTTGCCACTCTGGGACATGGCACTCTGCAGCTATTTCCTCAGAGCAAACTCTCACTTTTGAAGGCCCGAGGCTGCAAAGGGAGGAAGCCCGCTGCTTCCTGGGATGCCCCCATGCCATCTTTTTTATTTCTTTGTTCCTACTCAGCAATCAAGGTCTCAGCTCGATCTTTACAGTCCACTGCTTTCTGGTCAAACTCACGTTTTAAATCTCCATGCCATGCTCCTTGCTCTTTATTCACAACATAAATCTGACTAAATGCCCCCAACAATAGCCAGGCCACCATTTTAACGCTAGGTTGCCTGGAAATTTCTCTCTGTAGAGTAATTAGTCCTTTGCCCTTAATCTCAGTCTCAGGCAAAGTCTCCGGGCATGGGCAGAATGTAGACAAACTTTCTGCCAAGCCATAACACACATTGTGTGGAGTCCAACAACCAATGTGGTCCTTCTTCCCAGCAGAAACCTCCTGAGCCTGGTCCTTCCCGGCAGGCTTTCTGTCAGTCTTCTGGTTTCCTGAGGTCTGACCAGAATCTCCCATACAGAACAGCCTAAGCTGTTCCAGCTCTATGCATTCAGGTGACATCTCTGAACCTTTCCAGACTCTTCCCACAAGAGCCTGGTCTTTACCAGCAGGCTTTCTATTAAACTTCTGGTCTTCTGAGCTCTGACCAGAATCCTCCATACAGAACAGCCTAAGCCTTTCCAGCTCTATGCATGTAGGTGACATCTTCGCACCTTCCCAAACTCTTCCCACAAGCCATTTCCAAAGGCTCTTGAACCACATGGTCAGGTTTAGTCACAGCAACAACCCCACTCTAGGTACCAAATCCTGTCTTAGTTACTTTTCTTTTCTTTTTTTTTTCTTTTCTTTTCTTTTCTTTTTTTTTTTTTTCAGCACTGGGGATTGAACTCACAACCTTGTGCCTGTCAGACAGGTGCTTAAGCCACTGAGCCAAACTCCCGGCCCTGGTTTTTTGAGACAGGGTTGCACTGTGTAGCTCAGGCCTGCCTTGTGCTCGTGTTGTAGCCCAAGCCAGCCTTGAACTCACACTGCTCCTCCTACCTCAGCCTCCGAAGTGCTGGGATTAAAGGTGTGCGCCACCACACCCAGCTCTTGTCTTAGTTACTTTTCACTCATTGCCAAAACAAAATACCTGACACCCAAAATTAGGGAAGGAAAGGTTTATTTCTTACACTTTCTCGGGAGTTTCAGTCCACACTTAGTTGGCTCCAAGGCAGCGTGGAGTGGCGGGGCAGCCATTCATGGTGGCCACAAGCAGCAAGCGTGCTGGCAAGAGAGAAGGCAGAAGCAAGCAAGTAGAAGACCCACCTTCCCTCACACTGTATGTCAGCTCCACCCCTGGGCAGGTGCAGCACTCACATTGCCAATCCCGGTGCTAGACAACAAACCAATAACAAACCAATAACTCAGCCCCATCAAAAGTATATGAGGACTTGGGGGGATATAGTATATTACCCAATACACTACTCATAATGTTCACAGTGGGGTTTAGTAAATTTATTTTCCCTCCCTCTTTCTTTCCTCCCACTAACTTTCACATTCCTCTGCCTTCTTCCTTGAGTAAGCTCAGTGCCCCACCAACAGCCCTGAAGGCATAAGGATAAATCCAAGAATAAGAAAGAACCTCCTTTACCATCTTCACTACCTCCACGGCCATGAAAGGTTCTTGCCATAGTATAAATTATTGTACAATTATAACAATGGTCTAACATGGTAGAAGGCCAAAGCAGGAATGCTTACCCTGACGGCCACTTCCTCCTTCTTCCCCTTCAGCCCAAACAGCAACTTCCAGTCAGTACTTCACATGTCATCAATGCCTGCCCCATGTGCCACTTTCAATCAGAGGTCTTATAACCCTCTACCTCTCTGAATCACATCAAAGGAGATAGCCCAACTGCCACAGATTGTGTGCTCCTTTTCACATCCTCAATAAGCATGCTTTTTTCTTTTTTACTTTTCACTTCTCTATTGCATCAGAAAACCCCAACATCTACCACTACCTCCAACCCCACCACCTCCACCTCTACTTCTGTCATCATCTCCACTTCCACCACCACTGTCTCCTCCATCACTGCCTCTAACTCCACCACCTCCAGGTCTCCTACCACCATTTCCTCCACCACCACCTCCATTCTACCACCCGTTCCAGCTCCTCTACCACTATCACTGCTTCTACCACCACCACTTACCTCTTTCACCTCTTCCACTTCTACCTTCACCAACACTACCTCCATCATCACAACCACTTCCACTTTCACTGCCATCTCCAAGCACCCTAAAATTTCCTTTACCACTCTCTATAGGACCCCAGAAAATGTCTTGTATGCTTCAATGTGCCACAGCTGGCAATGTGATGCTAAGCGTCATCTGAGTTCAGTGACAGAATCTAACCCTTGGGAGCCGTGTTATCTAGATGAGATTTGCCTGCCTGCTAGGCATCAGTTTCTCAATTGGTTAACCAGGAGTGACAACAGGGTTGTTGTAAGGACTACATGAGATCGTCCATATACAAGCTCCAAACAGGCTGCCACTATTATTACTACTGGAATCAACAGCATCAACATCCTCATTATCACTTAGCATAGAAACTACAACTCAGGGTATATAGAGACTCACAGGAAATAGCAGAGCTATTCATTCATTCATTCATTCATTCTGCACCAACTTGGTTCCAAGCACCAGACTCAATGCTGGACACTGAACAGTGAAGAAAAAAGAGAGAACAAATGGATTAAAAGTCTAGGGAGGGAAATAGCAAATGATCACACACAGAGAAGAAGCAGGTGGTCTTCCAAGCAAGAGCCTGGTCCATCTAGGGTCAGGGAAGGCTTCCCCAGGAACCCCACCTTAAAGCGGACCCCTGAAAGGCAGTGGGAGGTGGAAAGGAATGTATCTGTGAGCTCTTGTGCTTCTCACTCCGTTCCATGCAGCACTCACCTCCTCAAAGCATTTTCATTAGCTAATGTGATCCTTATAGTATGGGGCAAAACTGTCCTTGATTGTGAGTTGAGGCCTCTGAGGCTCAAAAAGGGTTAGTTAGTGGTCTGCAGTCACAGAACTAGTAAATGGCAGAGCAGAGACTGGTACCAAGTTGCTAGTGTCAGTTTGGCATCCTCTTCTGTACACCAAGATGCCTCCTGTGTGACCTGGGCTGACCTTATCAATACTGCATTAATAGCCAGAGATGTTCTGGGGAGCTTCCATTCTCCTCACAGGCTTTGCATTCCCTTGGTAAAATCTCTCTATCTATCTATCTGTCTATCTATTTATCTATCTATAAGAACTAAATCAGATTCAGAGCTAGCCAACATCATCAATGCCATCACTTTCTATTGATGAGGTTCGGACTGTTGTCACCCCTGACTAACCTTTCACCACAAGCAGGATTCTGGCCCCCACACCAGGTCAAGGTGCCCGGAGCTGTGCACTGGGTAAGACTTCTTGGAGGGGACAGCCCCCACCTCCCTCAGCCTCCAGGACAAGAAGAAAGTCTCCTAGGATTTGCTCCAAGGCAGCCAGCCCCATCTGCCTCGGGAGCAGCCCTGGAGCTGGCTTCCAGTGGGCCGCAGGAAAGCCCTCCTTCCTAGCTTGCGGCCAGTGTGCTCATCTTGGAGAACTGGCCCGGGCTTCCTGTTTCCAGCCATTGTCAGGGCGCTCGAGACTGGATGCCACTGCGAACTGGCTCCCAGCTTCCAGCTCTTTGACCCCTGAGTTGTGCTGCTGACAGTCACCAGATGCCTGCAGAGTGGAGAGGCAGAGCTCCTCCTGTCCCCCCTCAGCCCTGCTAGCAGCCTGATGATTTGTCTACTTACTAGCATGACGAAGTGACATTACGGAAGTCTCCCATTTGACACCAGGCTAGGAACTGTTGTGGCTGAAACATCTTCATTTCCCCCTTCCCAGCTCACCAGGCCATCCACATGTAGGAACTCTTGCCATAGTTAGGGCTGCGTGCTTCGTGAATAAAACAGGATATCCCACCACCTTTAGAACACACCTTTTATCATGTACTTCACTCCAGCTGCCCACCCTCTCCCCACTCTCCCGAATCAGCAATGCACCAGCTCCGCCCCATGGAGAGCAGCAGGTCACTGAGCTAACCGACCTGCTGCACCGCACCTAAATTCCCCTGAAGCAAGGGCAAAAAACTCACTTCCTTCGATGACAGGTGACCTGCATGCTGATCACAGGCTTTCCTGCCTGCCTGGCTTCTAGTCTCCTCCTTGTGCACTGAGCAGGGAACGGAGAGCTCAGCTATTGGGTGGTGCAGCCATCCTTGGCTGATTGCTTTTCTCTTTGCCAGCCAAAGAAGACAAATGAGAGCCCATCTGTGAACGGGAGGAAATACCTACCTCCCAGACTCATGAAATAGCAATGGGGTTCCACTGGACACATGGATCGCAATGCTCATCTATTGGTTTCAAATTGAAATTTTCATTACACAGCTACTATAACCGTGTACTTGGGCTACACTAAGAGCTGAGACAAGAGCAGCTTCATCAGAGACTATCTACCATGAGATACAGTTTACATTCTTGTGTGCAAGGGCCAGACATCATTGGAATCCCTGCTTTGCTTTCTGCTGTCTTGGGAGACTGGGAGTCCTTACCTACATCCATCCGCATTTGCAAAACTTGGGCTCTAGCAAAAGTTCTTGGCCAAACCAACTTTCCCTTGGCTTAGGAAACAAGTTCAACAAGTTCGGAACAGGCTGCCTGTATGGGGACGATTGTCTCCATGGGACCATCTGAATCTACTTCCCTTGCTGCCGGAAAGGCTCGGGCTCCCTGGGGAAGCACTGAGCGCTGTGGGAGGAGAGGACTTAGCCCGAAGAGTGCCCTGTATTATTCTTGGCTGTGGCTAAGTGGTACAGGTGCCATTAAGCACTAGGGCAGGTATGGGGGAGAACCGAGAAGGAGACCAGATGTTCCCATGGTGAGGTACATATGACAAGACCTCAGTGCAGAAGAGATTAGAGGGTCTTTAAGGGGCACCATAAAGAAAAGATTTGAATGATTCTTACCAAGGCCATGGATGGCTCCAGCTCTTGAGTGCACACAGGCAGGCCCAGGCCTACAGACCTTGGCCATCTCCCTGTGCTCCCTTTGTCTCCTGTGTCACTTAAGCAGAATTCTCCCGAGACCCACGCTGCTCCCCTCGTGGCTCTCTAGAGATCTCAGGGTCCCTATGGCTTGTGGAGGCCCAACCCAGGTATCTAGAGAAAACTCAACAGGGGTTAAAGATAAAGATTCCCTAGGGGCAAAGCAGGTGTCCCATTAGATGCAGAGAACTTTGCTGAATTGAATATTTCCCAAGTATCTTTGAACTGGAACATTTCGGTGTGACACCAATACTAACAAAGTGTCCATGGATGTGATGTGTGGACCAAGGCTAAGGAAGGAACATGGAGCTAGAAGTCCAGACCTCAGTTCCAGCCCGGTCCATCCCCGACCTGCCAGGCAGCCTTGAGAGGTCCTCTCCTGCCAGGGTCTCTATAGATGAACGCTAAAGTGGAAAAGGAAGGAGCCAGGAAACCAAGGAGCATGCATGGGAGTCTGGAGTAGCTTCGCCCGGGTCACTTAATTCTTTCATGTGAGTAAGCCCTTTGTCCTCTGTGGGCCTCAGTTTCCATGCTGAAAAAGTGATGGCTCTGGTTCTGCTGAGGGCCATGCATTGGAGGGGACCTGGGCTGGGCTGGCAGTCTTAGGACCAGGTTGCTGACAAGCTTCACTCCACATCCTGTTCCTCTACGTGCAACCTGCTGAGTGCTTCTGGGACTGTGGTTTGAAGGAGAGAGCCCTTTTCTCATTGCCATTGATCCTGTGGAGGGACAGAGCCCAAGGCAGGGTCTACTGCGTGGGCCAGGACTCCATGGTGAGGAACTGAACTGCATCCGTTCCAGATCCGTATGTTGAACTAGGACTTCAGTACCTCAGAAAGGGAATTTTTTTTAGAAATAGGGTCATGGCAGGTACAGCTGATTAAGAGGAGGTCATACTGGAATAGGTTGAATCCTTAACACAATATCACTTGTGTACTCATATAAAGGGGAAATTTGGACATAGATGCATACACTCAGGGAGAATGCTATGTGAAAATGAAGGCATAGATTGGAGTGATGCTCTTGTAAGATAAGAAAATATACTGGGAAGCTGAGGCAGGAGGATTGCAAGTTCAAGTCCAGCCTGGTCAACTTTGCAATTTAGCAAGACTATATCAAAATTTAAAAAAAAAAAATGGATTGATGTTCTAGTTCAGTGTGAAAGCCCTGGGTTTGATCCCCAGTATAAAGAAAGAAGGGGGGGGCAGAAACAGAGAGAGGGAAGGGAAGAGGAGAGGAAAAGAGAGGAGAGGAGAGGAGAGGAGAGGAGAGGAGAGGCGAGGAGAGGAGAGGAAAAGAAGGGAAGGGAAGGAAAGGAAAGGAAAAAGAAAAGGAAAGGAAAGGAAAGGAAAGGAAAGGAAAGGAAAGGAAAGGAAAGGAAAGGAAAGGAAAGGAAAAAGAAGAAAAGATTTCTAGCAAACTACTGGAAGCTTCGGAAGCGGAATGGAACAGGCGCTCCCTCACAGCCCTCAGAAGGAAGCAACTCTGACAACACCTTCATCCCTTTCTTTGTATTTGACTCCTTGGGTGACCATTATAAATAATACTATAAATTATGTGTCCTGTATGTAATTGTTCTCCTTGCAATTCCCTGACTACAGCAGTGTGAAATAGAGAAAAACCAGGGCCCACCGTTGTGCCCACTGAGTGGGAGTGCTTAAAACAGAAGCATCCCACCCACTTGATTGGAAGAATATCATCTTAGCTTGCATTCTCCCAAAAAGGAGCATCTCAGACAAGTTTTTCTTTTTGGTGGGGGGAGATAAGAGGAAGGAGACTAGGAAAGCATTAAAGAGGAAAGAAGAATAGGCCCTCTGCTTGGTTTAATGCTCTACTGTCACCATCTTGAAACTCATAACAATTTTTTAGCACCACGTTTTCATTTTATACCAGGCCCCACAAATTATGTAGCCAGTCTTGGCTGGGTCCCAGAATCCCAGCTTCAATCTGTCTGGAGCAGGACAGATTGAAGAATTTAGATTTCTGAGACACTCTAGGTCAGCGATGGAGAACTTTTTAGAGCTTTCAATGATCCGAGCAGCCCGCGGCAGCACCTCTGCAGTAGGTTCACCACCACTGCTCTAGGTGGTACTAATAATGCTTGTTTGTGAGTCATATTTGGAGAATCACAGCATTAAAGTGATTTTTAAAAAAATATTTCACTGATGATTAAATAGCTCCCAGTTGTATTTAAGAATGTGTTTACAGGCCATTAACTATTCCGGAACAGAGGAAATATATTAAAGATCCATCAGAAATGATGATACAGTGTCTCTCAAATGAGATGCAAGTCAGTGAGAAGTCCCAGCATGTGGTCTAAGGACAGTCAGTCCCTCAAACGGTGGTGATTTGTCCAGCACATGGCTTAGCACTGGTCTCACTGTGGTCCCTTGGACTTCCCATCTCTGGTCAGCTCCTTTCCAAGTAAGCAACGCTGGGCAAGATGCCTTCAGCCTAATTTTATCACTTGCGAGGTGGATTAAGGCCAGCCTTACAGAGATTTAGGTGACAGCTGAAGGCTTGGAGACCCTAACTCATGAATTCTAGGGACATGTGGCTCCCGGAGGGCCTTAGCTCCCCATGTCTCCTCTGCTAGACTGGGAGTTCTTGCTGGGAACAGGACTACCCCAGCTGTCACCCTCTGGGTTCGCTAAGGTTCAAGATGGCTCTGGGTAGAGCGAGGGCCAGAGGTGGCTTTCTTCAACTGGAAGCTCCCGGAAAATCCCAGCCACCCTGGGAGTGTGTGTGAGTTCTCGAGGACCCTGAGTTTGGCATTGCCCAAAAGGAAGGTCCTGCCAACGGGTGAAACGGGCAAGGCACAGATGTGGGAGGGCCCATCCCTTCACTTGCTCCTGCTTACATGTAAGTCCACGGAGACGGAAGCATATACATCTGTCCTTGGCTATGGCTGTTTTCCCCATGGCCACATTATGCCAAGGTGAAGACAATACAGCCACTCAGGAATGCTGGGGTGCCTTTCAGTTGCCGCCCTGGTTACAGGCTGGAAAATCGTCAATGCTAATCCAAGGAGCATTGGGAAGTGAGGCTTTTTGGGTCAATGTTAGCATAGGGCTAGTGTTATTGTTTACATCTAGATGTCCCCCAAAGTCTCATGCACTCATAGGTGGGGTTTTGGGGAGGTGACTGGATCATGGGCTGTGATACCCATGAGTGGATGAGTCCACTGATGAGCTTATAGCTAAATGTGATGTTGGAGGTGGAGCCTGGTGGGAGGAGGTGGGTCACTGGGGGCGTGGCCTGGAAGGGTTCATCTCCTTCCCTCCTCCTTGATCTCTCTCTCTCTCAGCTTCCCATCACCATGCCATGAGTTGTTGCTTCTCTGTGATGCTCCTCTGCCATGCTGTCCTGCCTAGGAACCTGCCGACTACGGACTGAAACCTCTACAAACTGTAAGCCAGAATGAACCTTTCCCCCTTACAGTGGTGGGTGTTGGGTATTGTTTCTCAGCAACAAGAAAGTAACTAAGACAGCTAGTGAAGGAATTCACTTTTCCACACCAGCAGGCTAATTGGGTATTGCTTATACCTGCTGTTGAGTTGGGTCTCTGGCTCTCTGGCTCTTAAATCAAGGCCAGTGATCTTGGCTCACGGAAAGAGCCAGCTTCTAGGAAGCAGGAACCGCAGGCTCCACTGTGATCTGATAGTGACCCAGTTGGGTGACCTTTGCAAAAGTCCTGTCCCTCTCTGAGCTTCAGTCTACAGATTTGCAGGAGCCTCATGCGCAGATGTTTAAGACTTCCTTTATTTCATGGAAAATGATGAGACAGAAAGGTCTCTGGGTCATGACAGTGCTGTGAGTTCCATGAGAGCACCACCCCTGGAGGCATTCAAGCCAAAGCTAAAAAGGCATCACTTCCGGGGTCAGAGGTCACTGGAGGACTCCGATGACCAGGCCAGCCTAGGCTTCTAGGGGAGTCAGAGGTGGAAAGGACTTCACCTGATCCTGGCCAGCCCCTTTCTTGCCCAGCACCTGAGTGGCTCTAACCTGGCAGTTCTCTCCCCTCAGGAGCTTTTGGGGAGCAGACAGCCCAGAGTCCCACAGGCTGGTCCTTGTGCTACCACACCTCTGCGGGGCGAAAAGAGGCAGACTGTGCCCCACCCAAGCTTCATCTGTAAAGTGAGCATTGTACTAAGAGCCTCCTAAACCCACAGAGGCCATGCTCTGAATCAAATGAGACAGTGGAAACTCCTGAGCGGGACCTGACACATGGCAAAGGCTTAAGAGCCAGTGCCTAAGGTCAGCACTACGGTCACCAACTTGGTGGAGTAAAATAATACACATTTATACCCTTGCTGTTCTGCATGTCCAAAGTCTGCAGCAGACATCGCCAGTCTAAAATCAGGGCACCAGCAGGCTGCATCCCTTGTGGAGGCTCGGGATGGGGTGCGTCTCCTCGTCCTGTCTTTGCCAGTGTTCAGAGGCCTTCTGCATTCCTTGAGTCACTCCAGCCTCTTGCGTCCATCCTTAAGTCTCCCGCTACCCACTCTGACCCCCCTGCATCCCTCTTCTTCGAAGTTCAGAGGCAGTGGAGGTGAAAATAGAAGGCTCCCATGGCAGATGGATTTTGCAAAAGGGACTAAATCACAGTTCCCCACATGGGAACAGTTTGGACGCTCTGGGTGGGCCCTAAGGACCTTTGGGTAACACGTTCCCAGGCTCTGGGGATTAGGGTGCTGGAGGCTTTGAGAGAGGGCATTGTTTTGCTTACCACACCTTTCCTCCCCTCTCTGGGTCCCGCAGGGTTACAACAGGCTTCCTGTTCTTGGTCAGGTCCTGTGGTAGGTCCCTGACCACAGGCTAGTTAGAACCAACTTGTGGGCCTCAGAGCCAGAAAGGCCCTTAGAGACCACTTACTGAGTTCAGTTCTGTCTACTCCAGCCCCCTGGATAGAATGCCAGCCCCTGAAGACAGACACTCCAGCTGGACCTATTTACTGTCCAAAGGCCCATGCCCTGCCCCCAGCATGGAGCCTGGACAGGATCGGCACTTAGTACATCTATGCCAGTTGCATGCTGCAGAGTGGACTCGAAGTCACGAAACAGATATCCAGCCAGGTGTGGTGGTGCATGCCAGTAATCCCAGTTACTTAGGAATAGAGGCAGGAGGATGGCAAGTTCAAGACCAGTCTGGGCAACTTAACCACTTAGCAAGACTCTGTCTCAAACTTCAAAAGAAAATAAATTTTTTAAATAGCAATTTTTTTAAAAGGCTGGGGATGTAGCTCAGTGCAAAGGTCCTGGATTCAAACTCCAGTCCCAGAAAAAAAAGTTGCCTCCAGATCCTCAAAATCCACCCACCGCCCCCTTTAGGAGGAATAATACTCTTTTACCTATTCATTTTTTTTTAAAGTTCCTAGGATGGAGAGACTGTGGCCCAGAGAGGGGAATGGAAGCACACAGGCATAGAGCTGGCATGCAGCTCTGGAGGTGGTGCAGCCAGGGGGCAGAGCTTCCCACCCCCCCACCAAGTTCCAGGTACTGTCATTGCATGGGAGGTGGCTGAGCCCTCCCCTCCTCCCCGCCCCCTCACCCACGGTCTGGGTCTGTGCGCATTCCTGGGCCCCCAAGGGTTGCAGCCCCCAGTCTACTGGTGTCATGGAACCCAGCTCAGCAGGTCAAGGTTGGGTGCAAATGAGGTACAAAGCCAGGATAGTGGAGCCTGGTGCTCCAGACTCAGAGGATGTGACTTTGCCCCTGCGTGGTGGAGATGTGATAGCCAAGGGCAAGTGAGCTCCTGCTGAGCCTGGCCACATCTGTGACCTCACTTCTCCCTCTGCAGGCCCTGACTCCGCCATCCAAGGCCCCCTCGGTGTGTTCGTGTGAGTCTCCTGAAATTTCCAGGGTCTGGGGGCTCCTGCCTTGGGAGTGACCTTGGCACAGTCATGGCCCACTCCGAGGCTCCATTTCCCAGATTCGTCTGCTGGTAAGGTGAGCTAATGTGAGCAGGCAGATGCTCTGCAAGCAGGTGGGCTGGAGTGATGGGGAGGCCAGAGCGGGAAACTCCCAGCACCACAGAGACAGGTCCATGGAGACCCCCAGAAGGCCAGGCAAAATGACAGGGACCAAGTGGGTGGTTTCTAATGCTGGAGGCAGGGCTCATGGGTGGCAAGCTGGGCACATGTGAGAGGACGGATGGGCAGCAATCCCCACAGAGGTCTGCAGGACAGGTGAGGACAGCCCTTGATTGCCCACGGGGGCCCAGAGGTATGCAGAGGTGGAGTGAGGACGCGACCACCTCCGCTGAGGAGCAGGCCTGGAAACTGCCCTCAAGGAGGCCCTACCTTTGGGAAAAGAGACCCAGGGGGGACCCAGCCCCACCCAAGCCTCTGTGCCTGGAAGAAAATGTGGCAGAGGAGGAGGAGGAGCACACTTGCCCACCCCCACTAATGACCTCTGGGGTCCCAGCATCTTCTACTGCTCCCCCGGAGCTGCTCAGCACACGTTCCGTCACCCCCACAATAGCGTGGACCCAAGCGACAGGTAGCCTGGGGCCCGGCAAGTGTTGCCACCTGCAGCCCACACACACGCACACAAACACGAACACATGCGTATATACACACACACATGTGCGTGCATGCTCACGGTCACAATCTCACGTCCTCACACACACACACGTGCATGTGCACACGCAGCAGCCAGATTTGAGGTTGCCTGCCCTCCCTTCATCCTAGGATTGCAGTTGTCGCTTCCCCTATCCTCTCCGTGTGTCCCTTTTCTGGCATTCCAACACGGGTGGCAGTGGGGGTGGGAAGTAGGAGCTAAGATGAAAGGACAGACTTTGATCCATCCCCATTAGGGACGGCTGTCCCATCCAGGAGTCCCAGAGGATTTTCCCTGCTGTTCTGAAAGAACCACTCAGTCCCAGGCCGTGGAATGAATAGCACACTGAGAGTCTGTTCTAGACTTTGCTTCCGTTCATGGAGTGAAGCCTTTGACTGCTTGCCCAGGAGCAGAGAGGCCTGTGAGGCTGGGGGTAGGGACGGGGGCATGTGCTGCGTGACCTTGTCTGTGAGCGTGTGCATTTGCACGTGGGTGTGCCCCGGGTGGGCTTCTGGGTGCAGACACACGTCTGTGGGTGCGCCCATCTACTGGCATGTGCACACGTGTGCACGGGCGTGCATGCGTGACCCTGTGGGAGCCAGTGTATGGATGTGTGTGTGTGCGTGCATTGCACACATGCCCATATACGTGTGCGTGCCCATGTGCGTGTCTGCACACTGTCTGTCTTTAGTTCGGGCTGCTGTAACAAAATACCACAGAGTGTGTGGCCGACGGCCACCTCACACTTCTGGACGCTGGACTACTGGAGATGAAGGTGCCAAGTCCTGGAGAGGACTCTTTTTCTCCTGCAAACTGCCGCCTTCTCAGCGGGACCCCACATGACAGAAAGAGAGAGCTCAGCCTGGCTTCTTCCCCTGAGGACACTAATTCCATCGTGGCTCCCCACCCCCATGACTCTGTCCAAGCCAAATTGCCTTCCAAAGGCCCCATCACTTTGGGGTGGGGGTTAGGCCTCAGATTATGAATTTTGAGGTGAAGACAAGAATTCAGTCCACAACAATGCCCATGTGTGCTTATGTATGAGTGCCCACATGTGTGCCGATGCGTGTGTGTGTGTGTGGCACACAACCCAGCCAGGATGCTGCCGCCCTTCACCTCTGGATCTCCTGAGTGAGGCTGCATCCTGTCTCTCCAGACAGGCATCTGCCCTACGATCATTCTTCTCCACGCGGTGCCAGATTGGTAAGTGTGGACAAAGCCAGAAGCCCCTGGCTGCTTCCATGAGCGGGACAGCATCCTGACTCCAGAGCCCACAAGAAGCTTCCTTTCCCTTCCAGCATCCTCTCTGCTTCTTCCAGAGAATCCTCATTACTCCTGCAGAGCCCCGTTCTAATGCCTTGTCCCTATTGAACCTTGTTTGTCTAGCAGTTCACGTCCCAGAAAGTGTCACATTGTCACACCCTTGCCCAGGCTCCCCATGCAAGGCTTTGTGTGCAGCACTCTTGGGGAGTCTACTAAGGGCTACTTCACCTACTTCTACCTCCATAGCTACCAAGTCAGGGCGCGGCACTGCTTCGTTTGAGTACCCAATGCCCATTTGTTGAGTGACTCCAAGAGTGCCTATTTATCAAAGGCCACACCCAAGGGAACACAGTTCTCCGCCTTTTCATCAAATCCCTGGTGAGATCAAGGCAAAGGTGGTCAGGAAACTGCTTTGGTTTGGTTTCTTTCTCCACTGAGGCCAGTCTCCGCTTCCCCCATGTCCCCTCCACACCCAGCTAGCAACACAGGTCATGGAGGTGATCCAAGGAGGGCTGAAGGATGGACACAGAGGGAGCGTGAGGCTCTGCATCCCCCCAAACAGAGCTGCGTGTACTCTGGCCAGGAGGCTGCTGCTTTTCACACCAGGAAGCTGCTCCGAGGATTGGGTGACTGCAGGCCCAAAGACTGGCTGCCCCTCCCTGGACTGATGGAGACAGCAAGGCCCAGATAGACCCGACCAAGATCTCACAGCAGAGGAGACTCTGCGAAGCACCAGGCCAGGTCTGTGGGGCTAAGGAGCTGGGCCGGCCACCACCCCTCCAATCTCTGAAGGTAATCGTAAAGAATGAGCGCGTGCCTGTCACTTTCACCTCTTAGCAAACCGCGGCAACATTGCCAGCACCTGCCACGTCCGCTGTGAGTTTGAGTGGGAACCTGCAAAGCGCCCACTGCAGCAAACACGGGGGCTTCCAAATCCCTGCCGCTGAAAAGCAGTGAACCTTCAAAGGGGCGCAGCTAAACTCACGGTACAGGGAACAGTCGAGGCAAAGCTGGCAGAATGGAGGCTGGGGAGTGCGGGGGGCAGCCCTTGGAGGTTTTATCACTTTTGGCTTCGTGATGACTGGCTCTGAGCCCACACATTTCTTGCATGCATAATAGGGAGTTGGGCGAGACCGCAGAAATAAATCGTATTAACACACAATCACCACAGTCACAGACAGGGCCTTCTTTCACCAGGTCGGGTCAATTAGCAGAATAATGCAGGACAAGTTTGTGTTTCAAAGGGTTTAATTAAAGTTTGGGTACAATGAACATGCGAGCCACCAATCTGTCTTTCAAGGCATGTGTTATCTGGAAATTGATTGCAATTTACACTTATTTCTAGACTTATAATTCCTCGGGAGACACCGAAGGTACTGCTCCTGCCCCTCCCCAAGGCTCTGTCCCTCCAGATCCCCACCCTTCCCCCTCCTTCTGCCATAATTGAGTCAACAATGTCCCTAAGGCTGGTGATGACAGCCCCTGTGGGCCTGTTCCTTGGCTTGCACGGCTGGACACTGCCGAGTCACTGCTTTCCTGGGGACCCCAAGTAATTCCCAAACCAATCCCCGCGATGTGAGGCAACAGGCTTGGCGGTGTGCCTAGAATGCAAGGGACAACTTTGCAGAAACAGGGTTCCCTCACTCCAGGCCCAGGGGTCAGGACAGTGGTGCTCCCTCTCTAAATGGGTGGGACTTCCTTCAGCTGCAACAGGCTTCAAAAGACACCAACTGAGTGTCGCCTTCGCGTCTGTCACAGCGCTAAGTACTGGGGGGATGGTGTGCAGAGTGGTATCAGCTCCCAGCTCTTAGAGCACGGCCAGGAGGCGGCATGATCCGTTTAAGGGCTCTGAGATCCCTGGTGTCCTGGTGTCATCTGCACCCCATGAAGACCTCCCAGGCCCGCGTTGCTCAGCAGGGCTGGCTGAGCGGCAGCACGACAGAGTACCCTATCTGGAGCTGGCACTGGAGAGTGGGCCTGCCCCTACATCCCCTCCATGGCTGTGACTTCCTGGCCCCATGCAGCACAGTGAGCGCTGGCCCAGATTGCCCCTGGGACCCTGGCTCACCTTGAGCTTTAAGCTACTCCATCCCTGGGAGTCTGCAAGAGCCAAGCATGGCTCCTCAGGTCAGGAAGGCTCCCAGCCCATGATGCTGACAGCTGGGGAGGCCCTGGCCACAGTTGGGAACAAGACTGCACCAAGATCACATGAAAACCAGGGCCAGTCAGAGCCCCTGCATCCTCAGAGGTCACTTGTGCCATGCTAGGGCCAAGAGGGAGATTTCTCCCTGAGAGACTCCGGGGCCTGGCCTGAATGACTCCGAGTCATTTCTGATGTCCCCACTGAGGGTGGCGTCCCCTGTGCACGTGGTCCCCGAGGACACAGGACTCATCTCTGAACAGCTTCCCTGGCACTGAGTCGGCCCTGGTGGCAGCTGTCGGGGCTTTCAGGCTGAGTCCCCGAGGAGCAGGGGCAGCGGCCTCCCTTCCTCCCGGACTAGCAGGGAACGTGGGGACAGATCCCGGGCACCGGGGCCTCTTGGCTGTCCTGCCTGCCTAGCACCCGGCCGTCTCCTCGCCCGAGCCCTCTGGGGGACAGGCGTGGGCCCCTGCGCTGGGCAGCAGGGGAGCCACTGCCACTCGCGGCCTGGGGACTTTGTCAGCTGCCCCCAGGGCTCGGCCATTGTGCAGAAACAAGCAGGTGCAAGCCGGGTCACCGGCCCGCACGCAGGTCCCCGGCCTGGCTGAGGGGCACCCAGGGTTCTGGTGGCAGGGCCTCGTCCCCAGCGTGGCACAGGGAAGGCTCTGTGTCCCTGACTGGTGGGGACCCACTGCAGACGCGGCATGCGGTCCAAGCCCGCCCTCCCCACCACTGAGTTTGCCCCTGGGCGTCCGTGGAGGGCCAAGGGGGACCCGAAGGAGGTGGAGCTTGGGCGGGGGCACAGGGCAGGCCTTGGAGAGGGGGACCTCCGTGTGCCCAGGGCAGAGCTGCTGGAGGGAGTGAGGTCAGCCTTGCCGGGGTCCCTGGGTCCCCTGAGGGCTGGGCAGCTGGGGCCCTAGAGAACCCCCTGGGGCAGCACAGAGGCCCGGATGCCGAGCAAGGGTCTCTGACTCTAAACAAACCCCAAACCCCTGTGTGGTCCAGGTGGCCACAGTGCTGAAGGAAGGGGCCTGGGTGGGGCCGGGGGAGGGGGAGGGTGCTGTCGCCCCCTTGGGCTCCCAGCACTGTCTCTCCCTGGGCCCCAGAGTTGAAAGTGAGGATACAATTTCATAGATTCCACCCCTTCTCCTCTGGACCCCAAAATAACAAGGTGAAATTTGAGAGCCTAAAGAATTCCTAGGATTCCTCCCCTGCCAAATTTAGCACTGGAATGGGCAGGCAACTCTTGGTGGAGCCACTGAGATTTTCTGGGTAATGACAATAGGCTGTCACTTCCCAGCAGGGCTGGCCTCCAGGCCTGAAATCAGGTGTATCCTAGAGAGTCTAGCCTAGTCACAGGGCTCCAGGTGGAGAGTGGACAGAGGGCAGGGCAAGCTGCTGGGGGAAGGGAATCCATGCTCCACTTCCCAGAAAGACACAGGCCTAGACTACCCAGTACAGGGTGCAGAGGCAGAAGAATGTGGCTAGAGAGCCAGTCGGAGTCAGTAGGCCTTGACCACATGTCTGCCACCCTGGCCTGTGGCACTGTCGCTCGGACATCCCACACAGGATAGTTGTGGGAACCACTTGAGCTAATCTACCAAGTGTCTGGCATACAGTTAGGCAGGGGCAAGGCTAGCTTTTTAAGGGCCTTGACTGACAGACCAAAATATCTAACATGAACGTGCAGCAGGGGCAGAGCAAGAGAAGAGGACATAGGTGTGTCGTGTCCACTTTGCCCCCTACTGTCATAAGCACTGTCGGCACTCACCTGCCTTACCCCCTGAGGACTCTGTTGATACAGAGCTCCCCAACCCGGGGCTGCCAGAGCAACCAAGCAGCCAACCAGGCAGTGTCAACTTGCCTGCTCCTTCCTGACACTCTTTGACGCTCTCTGTACTCCTGTATTCTGGGCATAGTTAATGCCATGTCGTCTACCCTTCGAAATCCTTCTAAGCCAGTTTTCTTACCTCCACAGTGCAGGCACATTGTACATAGGAGAGGCACAAAGTTGGTTGAGTCCCTCTACTGTGTACCCTAGACACAGCCACAGCTGTTGCATCCCCCCAGCAAGAGCAGAGAGCCAAGGAGGGCTGATGAGCTGGCTTAGTTGCCCATGGCATGGCCTTTTCTCCAGGTGGCCAAGGGCTAAAGGAAACCAATGCAGGATTTGTCATTGGTCAAGCCCTTTGGATGAATGACAGTGACTTCAGATGAATAATAGTGAATGACAATCCAATTGGCAACAGTTGGAGGTAGGTGGAAGATATAGGGGAAGGAGGAGTGTGGAGAGGTGGAGAAAGCCTTGAACTTGGAGGTATGATGCCTGGCAACAAATGCCCCCACCCTGCCTTATCTAACCACAGTTTGGAGCATGGAACTTGTCACCCCCTTTGGAGCTGCCACAGAGCCTTGTAGCCTTTGAAATATGTGCTCTTTTGGAATTTTTTGTTCCTTGTCCATCTTCCCTGCAGGATGGAAAACATCAGAAGGGCACCCGTGAGCTTGGTCCCGGTTACCACGCCAACTCCAACACCTAACACACATCTAGCACTCAGTAAATATGTAGTAGATGTAGGAATCTCCAGGGGAATAGATGAATGAAATGGACAGGAACATGTTTGGTAACCTGCAGAGAGCTGCACACACCAAGGGAACCCTCTTATAGAAGAAACCCAGTGGGCAAAGGCAGGCTCAAGAGCCAGGTTTCTAGGCTCTTCCTCATGAGACAGCCAGGCTGAGGCAGTGCTCCCAAAGTGCCTTGGCCGGGCCAGCTCCCCCTTCTATGCTGGTGGTGGTCACCACAGGGGCTCAGAAACGAGAGATTGAAACATGCTGCATACCCATCCACCACAGTCTGCTTTGAGAACAAGCTACCACAAGGGACCTAGGGTACCAAGGTCAGCACACATTTGTCCTGCTTCCTGGAATCCTGGCATGTTTCTTTCTGAATAATAGGGGAGTCTGTGTTACACACGAGGAGGAGGCGGGTGGGGGGGATGCCACTATTCAGCCCCTACCCCAGATGGGCCAAGAGAACATGCCTGCTGTCTTTGTTCAGCTGTTCCAACTGACCTGTGCCTGGAGTCTGAGGACTGACGGCAAGTAGAAAGGTGAGGCAGGGAAGGACAGGCACACAAAGAAAAACAGAAGAAAGAGAGGGAAAGAAGAAGGGAGGGAGGGAGGGAGGAAGGGAAGGAAGAGGGATGGAAGGAAGACAGGAATCTTACAGGTTGCAGCTCCTAAATTTCCTAATTTCTCCCAAGTTTTGTCTTGAGACCACCACTTTTGCCCTTAGAATGGTTTGCTCTGCTAGAGGATTTCTTTTGTATTTATTTTTTGGGGTGGGGTGGGGTTTTTTATTTGGTTGGTTGGTGTTATAGTGTGGTCAGTCAGATAGACCCCACTAAAGCCTCATATAATCATGGACATGGCTGAGTCTGGCATTTGTGATTGGTTTGTTGTCTGGCGCTGGGATTGGTGATGTGAGTGTTGCACCCGCCTAGGGGTGGAACCGACATACAGTGTAAAGGTGAGAGGAAAGTATGTCCTCTCTCTATTCCCAGTTTGTGTGCCTTGCTGTTTGCAGCAGCCACGGATGGTGATCCTGCCATACCATGCTGCCTTAGAGCCAACTGAATATGGACTGAAACCCCCAAGAACTGTAAGAAATAAACTTTTCCTTCCCTAATTTTGGGCATCAAGTATTCTGCCTCAGCAATGAGTGAAAAAATAACTAAGACAGAACTTGGTACCAGTGGAGTAGGGTCATTGCTGTGACTAAACCTGACCATGTGGTTCAAAAGCCTTTGGAAATGGCTTGTGGGAAGAGTTTGAAAAGGTTTGGAGACGTCACCAGAAAGAGTGGCACTGGAACAGCTTAGGCTGTTCCATATGGGAGATTCTGGTCAGAGTTCAGAAGACCAGAAGGCTTATAGCAAGCCTGCCAGTGAAGACCAGGCTCAGGAGGTTTCTGCTGGGAAGAAGGACTGCACTGGTTGCTGGACTCCACATGATGTGTGTTATGGCTTGGCAGAAAGTTTGTCTGCATTTCGCTCGTGTCCAGAGACTTTGCCTGAGATTGAGATTAAGGGCGATAGATTGATTAATCTAGCAAAGGAAATTTCAAGGCAGTTGAACGTTGAGGCGGTGGCATGGCTATTGTTGGCTTTTAGCCAGATTTACATTGCAAATCAAGAGCAAAGAGCCCAGCATGGTGATTTAAAACGTTGTGTTTGACCAGAAAGCTATGGACTGTAAAGATAGAGCTGAGGCCTTGATTGCTGAGAAGAAACAAAAAAATAAAAATGATGGCCTGGGTGCATTCCTGGAAGCAGCGGGCCTCCACCCTTGGCAGCCTCAGACTGTCAAAAGTGAAAGAGTTTGCTTGGAGAAGAAAGCCGCAGAGTGCCATGTTCCAGAGTTGTGACGGAGGCCACAGGAGTTTCCAAAATGGCGGCGGCCACATCAGATTCCAGAATGGCGGTGGCATAGAGAAGCTTTTCCTCACAATCGGGTTTAGAGAGCTCAGTGATCCAGGCACTCGACTCCTACAGCCAAGAGAGAGGAAAGCCTGGCTACTGCTCCACCTGGCAGCAGACATTGGTAGCATTCATGTGGTGCTGGTTTTAAGTGCAAGGAAAATGCACAGCTTCCAACCTGACTGAAGAAGGCAATATGTAAAGATGTGAGGGTGAAGCCAAGGGTACAATGGGAAACCCAGAAGTTTGAAAAAGCTAGGAACATGGATCGTCCAAGAAAAGCTGTGAGAACCAAACAGAATGAGCTTAAGAGAGAAGCTGTGGAAAATGGAGCCCCTGGAAGTGCCACAGGGGTGAAATCACTCAAGCCTTTTGGAGCTTGCAACCAGATTGTTTCAGGTGCTAGACCTGCAATTACAGGACTTAATGCTTGCCCTGCTGGATTTTGGGCTTGCTATGCTTCCAATGCTTTGTATTCCCCTGTATGTAACTTTTGGAATGGTAATGTTTATCTTGTGCCTTTGCATTTTGGAAGTGTTTAACTTGTTTTCATTTGTACAGGGAGTTACAGTTAAGAGTTTGCCTTAGATCTTGGACGAGATTTGGGACTTGGACTTTTCAGCAATGCTGAAACTGTTAGGACTTGGGCAACTCTTGAAAATGAACTAAATGTCTTTTGTATAAAGACTGTACATGAGTGTTTGGGGGTACAGGGGTGGAATGTTATAGTGTGGTCGGTCGGATGGCCCCCCACTAAAGCCTCATGTAATCATGGACGTGGTTGAGTCTGGCACTTGTGATTGGTTTGTTGTCTGGTGCTGGGATTGGTGATGTAAGTGTTGCACTTGCCCAGGGGTGGAACCAATATACAGTGTAAGGGCGGGAGGAAGGTGTGTCCTCTCTCTCTTGCTGGTTTGCATTGCTGTCGTAGTGGCCATGAATGGCTGCCCCACCATGCCACTCTGCCTTGCAGCCAGCTGAATATGGACTAAAACCCCCAAGGACTGTAAGAAATAAACCTTTCCTTCCCTAATTTTTGGCGCCAGGTATTCTGTCTCAGCAACAAGAGAAAAGTAACCAAGACAAAATTTGACATGATTACATGAGACTTGGTGGGGCCACAGGACCATACCTATAGCAGTTGGTTTTTGCTTTATGCAGTATGAAAAGAAGCATTTCCTACCTACTGGCTGTCTCTAGCTAGCTCCTAACACCCAACTCCAGAGAGAGCCCTCAGCAGAGCCCTACGGGATGCCTCTATGGATGTCTTGAGAAAGGGAAGGAAGTGGCTTCAAACTCGACTGTTAGAGATCAAGCACCCTAGAGATCATCTGAGTCTTCCCCTCTCATTATACAGATGGGACTGAGGCTGGATCCAGGGGCAGGTCTTGAGATGGCCATGACAGGTACAAAGGAACAGACCCCTCATGTTAGCCTTATCTGAGTTCAGAGCCTCGTCAGAGGTTGGGGCATGCAGCATGCAGCCTGACAACCAGCAGGCAAGTGCCTTGGGAAATATGGAGCCTGTGGTCCTGACTTGGGGTCCAAGTTGGGCATGCACAGGGATATGAGCCTGGGCTGCAGCTGTTGGGGTGCTCATGGGCAGTGCTGCAAGTACAGAGGTCTCAAGACTTCGTGGTGTCCTCAGGCAGGATGACCAAGTAGTAAGAGCCCCACCTGAAGTTAGGCTACCCATATTCAGATCCTACCTTTGTCACCAGCTGGCCATCTGGTTTTGCATGTGCTACTTAGCCTCTGGGTACCTCAGCTTCCCCAATGGTAAAATGGAGCTATTTGGAGGACTGTTGTAAGGCCAAAGTGAATGCGATGGGCAGGTTCACATCAGTTTAGCCAAGGAGGCCCCCATGCTAGTCTGGGTGTTTCCACAAAGGTATTTAGTTGCTGTGCTTAGCACCCTCAATCAGTGGACTTTAAATACAGATGACTAATCCTTGATAATGGGGGGAACCCTCAACCAGTCAATTGTCTGAGAGCCCTTAAAAAGCGAAGACTAACGTTTCATTCTACCTCAAGACCAAAGCATGGGCTCCTTGCCTGAGTTCCCAGCATGCCACCCACCCCACAAACTTCAGACTCACCAGCCCCAGGATTGTCCAAGCCAATTCCTTTACTGTACCTGTATATATGTCCCACAGGCTCGATTTCTCTGGAAAATCCTGCCTGATACAATGAGCAAGTGCACAGCACTCAGGATGACACCTAGCACGCAAGTGTGGCTCAAGTAACCATAGACTCAATGACTGGTAGCTTGGGTGGGGCTGGGGGCTGGAAAAGAATGGCAGTGCTCCATCTTCCAGTCATTCCCGAGAGGACTGTATGCATCCAGCCAAGTTCTCCATTCGGGTGGGAGCTGAAGGAAACCTCCCAAATCTCAGAAAATGGCTTCCAACCCAAATCTGGCCAATGGAAGACTGGAAGTAAATGTCCAGGGGATGACCACCTGCCTTGTCTCTCACTTGACCAAACCATTGAATCCATTGGCCACCTTGCTCCTAGACAGCACCTCTGCTGACAGAAGCCCACCCTCTGCTTGATCCTCTGTAGCCAGATGTGGAGTTCGCTACTGGCTCACTTGTGCCTTGGTCTGTGCTACCTCTCTCACTTTTAGGGCTTCCTTTAATGGCTAAATAGGTTTTTCAGATGACTTTGAACAAGATCTTTCACTTCCCTGGGCCTCCATTTCTTCTTTTGTAAAATGAGGTGATTGAATTTAACCTGTGAATTACAGCACTCTTCCAAACCCTAGTTCTGCCTGATACTCTGCAAATGTGTTATAGGCAGTGGAGTTAGATAGAAATATTATAGGCAGTCAAACAGGGCTAGGCCTTCAAAGGAGCCAGTGCAGAAGCCCAGATAGCTTGTAACCTTGGAGAAGACCGACACCTCCCGCTGTAGACCAAATTTCAAAACAAAAGGCAAAACAAATGCAACTACACCCTGAGTATAAACATCAGGGATTGATATTCTAAATAGATATGGCTCAATTTTAGGAAACCAGAAGCCACCATCCCAATGCCCTACAGAAAGAGTCACTGCTCTTTAAGCATGCCCACTTGCTATGTGACTTACTTCCCTATTTGTCCCTTATTTGGTCAATTTTACCTGAACAATTAATCTTATTGCTTGACCATAATTCTGTGCCAAGACTCGTCTGTCTTGTGAGTTCCCAGTTTTCCCCCTCTTGAACCCTTCTCACCTCATGGTTTTGCTCTATAAAATTCCCTAGAAAAGATAGTCTTTGGCAACACACTCGGGACCACTTCTGTCTCTCTCTCAGACAGAAGCTTTCTTTCTCTCAATAAATATATTCTGCTCTTAACTTCTGTTGTTCCTAAAGTTCGTTCTTTGGTTTTAGAGAACATGAACTCATACCCGACAGCTAGTAGGTTGGGAATTTCATTCCCCTATATCAAATGAATTTCACCATACTTCAAATGTAGTTGAGAAACAATGTTCGCCTTATCTCTCTCTTTAAAATTCAATGTATACAATATATAATGAAGACTCTGAGAAGTCCTGCAGAAAAGAAAATTACTTGGCATTATTTAATACCATAGCTCCCAAATCACATTTTGTGGTGCCTTAAGCTCATTAAGCAAATGCTCTACCAGGGTTCTATGCCCATGGCTCCATCTCCCAAGTTATTTTTGATCTCAGAATCCTTGTTTCTTGGAATAGCAAAACTTGTACTCCACAGAGCACATTTCGGGAAATAATGGAGTCAACAGACTTTAAAAGACCTGCCAGATCCAGCAGGTTAGGATTTCATTAATTTCCACACAACTCATAAACCTGGATGGCTCCCTATTAATCTCATCCATTCACTGGGATGTTGGGGATCCTATGGCTTACAGACTGGGTTCTGGCTGAATGCAAACAGCCAGTGGTCCAGAGACTTGGAAGTAGCACAGTCAAATGTCTAGGTTTGACACCCTGCCTACAGATGAGCTGTGTAGTGACTCCTCACGGCTCTGCACATGAAGTAGACTGGCATCTCCCAGAAAACTCTGCGGCAGTGGATCTTGGCTGTTGGAGGATCAGAGATCATTTTGAAGAACCAGAAAGGTTGTGGAAACTCTACACAGAAACACACACACATGCACATACCACATTCAGAATCCAAATGTGACAATCTCACAGATAAACTGAAGCCCTCCCTGGACTTCTTAGGGGTGTCTTAACTTGACTTAAGAAGCCCTGGAATGACATTGGGGCTGCTGGATAGGACACACCTCTGCCACTTTTGATCTACCATTCTAACAGCACCCTGGGACAGGTGCTTGCTGTCTCCTGGCCCTGTCTACATTCAGAAAGCCACAGAAATCATAGGAGTCCATTGGACAAGAGAGCCAGTCTAGGGCTTCTACCGAAGAATTCGAGAATGATCAGTATTAATCACAAAGATAGCTTCTTAGAGGTGGGGCTTTGGACCGCACTTTGAAGGATGTGGATTGTGGCTTGGGGGATCTAAAACCAGCAGCTGTTTGCATCAAGGACAACTTGGGCAGAGGTTTGGGATGGGAAAGAGGCACATTTGAGAGAGTAAGAGTAGCAGTAAGAAGAAAGCCAAGTGAGGGTCAAGCAGAGGGTAAGTGGCACAGACCAAGGCACAATCAGGCCACCAAAGGCAAACAACTCAGCATGCAGGAAGCATCCCAGGCTCTCCTTGGTGCAAAGCCTTCATGTGCCTGGCCCCACAGGCCCGTAGGCAGGCGGAGCCCCCAGCTCCTTCCCTCCGGAAGTCCCTGGGCGGCCGTGGGGCTTCCCGCCTTCACCCCACTCTGACTGCCAGCAGCAGGCGCGGCTCTAACTTCGCAGAGGAGACGGAAGCTGTCCAGCCCGAGGCCTCCATGATCCTGCCACCTCCAAATTCCCTCGCGCTCCTCCTCCTCCTGCTTCAGTCTTGGGAGAAGAAGGGTTGCTCCTTCCCTGTGGTTCTCCGAGGTGTCCCCCCGCGTCCTCGGCCCTAGACCCATTCCCTCTGGAGCTCGCTTCTAGAAAAGGTGCTCTGCTGAGGTCGGCCCACTTTCCCCACACCCAAACCCACGCCAGCCCCTGCTTCCAAAGCCCAGACAACC